>OY856414.1:180016200-180018700 GCA_963693085.1 Alisma plantago-aquatica | reverse complement strand
CAATCGCTAAATTTGGTTAAATATTGTATTAAAAAACTAACAACCTTAAAATCTAAGCCATTCATCTATATCTAACTAATGTGCTTTACGAACTCTTGTTTTCAAAGTATATTAAATATCCTAATAATTTATGGAGCATAGTACATTACTATTCTATATAAGATCAACCCTTAAATTTGATTAATTATTGTATTATAAAAATTAATAAATTATTTTTACAGAGTTTAATTAATAAATATGTCACTTCATATTGCAAGAAAAGACTCACAAACAAGTTGTTTGTACGCCACATATATTAATAATTTGGAAAACTCGTTTGACATGGGCTCGTCTCAAGCGTTAACTTTTTATGGCATGGACATCATATGTCGTTGCTCTTTTATGATTATCATAGCATTAGATGTCATTACAAGGAGTGGTGGTACATTAAATTTGTTCATGGTAGCATAATATTAGCACATCTGGTCATTTTTCTATAACCAAAATCAAGTCTGGCATCTTGTCTATCCAGCATTCTTCACACTTCACATAGTAGTTGGACGTGCATAATTGCTATTAATGGAAGTACTCCATGCATGTGACATGAGGCTGTAGCGGCTACATTTCTTACAGTATTTTCCATTATGGATAATCATAAGTTCATGTTCAATTAGAGTGATAAGGGGGGAGAATAAGCTTGTTTCCAATACAAACACACGAATCGGAGAATTTGATTAACTATAAAGATAAGAACAGATACAATGTGAAGAAAACTGGGCAGATAGGTAGATACTTTCTATGTCTAATTAGTGGGAAGTAAATTGACTAAAATAGATCTGGAAGATCTAAGTGCCCCCCACCCGAATCGGAGAATTTGATTAACTATAAAGATAAGAACAGATACAATGTGAAGAAAACTGGGCAGATAGGTAGATACTTTCAATGTCTAATTAGTGGAAGTAAATTGACTAAAATAGATCTGGAAGATCTAAGTGTCCCCCCAACCAATGCTTAATGCAGTTCGTCCTTTTGGCTTTGATACGTCAAACACCAACCTGAGAAACCAGATGAGAATGTTGGTAACACACACATACGATAATTGAAAGAAATACATCTGTGTTCTGATTTGGCGATCCGATCTTGCTTTTGAATCACATATGGATACCACTTAACATGAGAAAACCAAAAACAAATGAGAAAAGATCTTTGGGAGCATTATACTAAGAGAGTTGTGACAACACCGAGCACACTTCATATATGGAAAGTCAACTGTTTTAGGACCCATAGCAATCCTATCAGAGAATATTACTAATTATTCTGCAGGTGAAAATAAATCTGACCTTTGTGAGAGGTACATGGGCATGGGTCATCCAGCTCTATACAGTCCTTGATTCGTTGTTGGCCATCAAGCTAACAGAAATGAGTTAATTGCAATCTCATTTTGTTATTGCAAATCTAGGAGGCAAATATTGACTTACGTGTATATATGTGCCAGAAGAAAGAGAATAACCAACGTGCTGATACTATCCTGACCAGGGCAGTTGTCAAATCCAATATTGTAGATAGTTTCCACACTACAATTATGTCCATAACTGGTAATGGAGCCAGTTGGAGGTCAGGTTTTTGTTTTGCAGCTTGGTATGCGAGATTGTGCTTTTGGAGGCAGTCTCGGGCAATGGCTCCAGGATGAAATTAAGGAAAGAGAAGAACTGAACATGCTAGGAATGACAAAACATATATATGCCTCATGCTAGATGCATGCGGTGATGACAGAGAGTTGTTTCCAGAGATAGTAGAGTTATTTTCATAGATAGTATTGGCTGCCAGATGTATAAACTATTGTAGAACCGTTTCTTACTATCGACCTGCAAGATGCTTGTCACCAATTTTTATTGCCATAGGAGAGATACGGGTGGTGGAGCTACCTGATTATTTGGCTGATCTCTGTCTCCATGTTAGTTTCTAGGACTTGAACTGCATTCTCCGTCTGTAAGCCAATGCAACGCTTATTATTACAACCGGAGTATGTGGAATGACCCACGGGGAGAGAAAGGAAAAATATACATACACAAAAGGAAACGAACGAACAAATGGTCGGGCTCGTAGGTGATGACCAGCTGCGGGACGCCTATGGGGTTGACCGCCATAGGAGACCACCCAAATGTGATACAAATACATGTCCTCTCCATTAGACTGTGTTGTCAAGAAGTGCCTTACAACGGTGGTGGCTAGCAACATCACCAAATGCTGCTGAAAGACCAGAGATAGTTCACCCATTTCTCCCCGGCCGGCAGTCACCACGCACACTCTGTCTTCTGCTCTTTTCTTTGGCTCTGCAAAACTGGAGCTTCCCTTCCCGGTCTAGTAATGGTGGTAGCAGAACTGGTAGTGGGTAGTGCCGGTAGTGGGGTGGGTAATGTCTGAGTACGAAGTTGTTGTATCTGGTACTATACATGGATTGTACTTCATGCTTCAATCGATTAACATTCTACTCCTTATTTTCTCCCTTTGTTGGTGTAGT
>OY856414.1:180008700-180011200 GCA_963693085.1 Alisma plantago-aquatica | reverse complement strand
CGAGAAAATTTATCCCATAAGGATATAAGGCTAGTTCCACTCACTACATCAGTTGAATTGTTCAATTCGGTATCACAAGTATGAAATACAGATCTGCTTGTTGCTCCTTTTGTCCATCTATTCATTATATAGTGGCAAGGTAGTTCACTTGTAGATGACCATCGCAACACGGTAAGAATATGTCTACATGGTATCCCTTCGGAGGTAAACATTTGACAAGAGCATGTTGCAATATTGGTGGAAGTATCAAGAACTACCGTTCTCTCGAGTGACTTTTGTGTACCATGACTTGAATCTCTAACCATAAATGTAGACATTTTTCCTTCACTCTTAATTTCATGTGTAATGCAATGTACACACGAATAAAACAACTCATCTTGGAAAATATAAAAATTTTCATGAGTATATACTTTGATCATATGTTTCTCAAACTCATGGTGCATTTTCATTTGTGGCTTAGAATGAAGAGTCTTATAGCTGGCTTCTAATTCCTTTTGTCTTTGTTGGTCTATTGCACTCTCATAACGTATCCAAAATTCAACCAAACTCAATCTTTTACTAACAAAATTGCTGAAGAATGCATTCATACTTTCAGAACGTTGTGTTGTTCTCAATCCAGCTAAAAATACATCTTTGAAGAATGCTGGAATCCACATCCTACGCAATTCAAACATGTCAGATAACCAACTATTTTGCTCTAACTCATACTCAACAATGACATCATTCCATTTATTTTCAAACTCATCAGGAGTTTCAGAACCCCAAACACATTGCTTGAACTTCGACATAAATATTTCATTCTTGTTCAAAACAGCTCCAACTTTCTCAGATAATTTCTTCAAGATGTGCCATATGCAAAATCTATGTCGGGTGCCCTCAAATACAATAGGAATGGCAATGATCATAGAGGGATCTTGGTCTGTGATGATCACGTTCATTTTGTTACCACCCATTGCTTCAAGAAAGTGTGTAAACAACCACAAAAATGATTCAACTTTCTCATTTTGTAGTAGACCTGAACCAAAAGTAATTGATTGTCGATGATGATTTACTCCCGTGAAAGGAGCAAAAATCATGCAATATTTATTAGTCTCATATGTTGTGTCAAAAACAACAATGTCACCAAATAGAGAATAATTTTTTCTACATATTCCATCTGCCCAAAAGATATGTTTGAGTTTATTGTCACCATCCAACTCATAAGCATAATAGAATGATGGATATAATTCCTTTCTCCTCTTCAAATTTTCTACAAAAAAATGAGCATCTGAGTCTTTAATTGATGCCTTTAATTCCTTTTCATAATTCCTTAGATCTCTCTCTTGGCACCCAATATTTTCATAACCCCCTACTTGAGCCTTCAACACTTGAATGATCTTAGATGTTCCCACATTTGCTTGAGAAAATGCATGATATAAAGACTTATGAGTTGAAGTTACATTCCTTGCAGACCTAAGAAATTGTTTTTTCCTAGGTGATGCAAAATTATGACTATGCCTTTCAATAAACTTAGCAATCTCCCAATTTTCTTCACTATTTTTCTTGAAAGCTATCATTGCAGGACAACCCTCCCTAGTCACACTCCTTCTCTTTTGAAATTTGCAATATTTTTCTTTTGTCAAGTTAGGAACTAATGGTGATACAACTTCTTTTTCTATTTTAAATCCTTCCTTTGAGCAAACATAATATTTCCATACTATTTCAGAAGTTTGTCGATCTTTAGTTTCTGAAGATTTACGAACACTAAAACCAATAGCATGTGCATATTCCTTATAAAATGCTTCTCCCTTAGACAATGTTTCAAAAGTCATGCCTAATATGGGCTTCAAGTTCAGTTCACATTGCGGATCATTAAATGAATCCTGTGTAACAACAATGCTTTTGAGTTAACAATATATCATCATATATTTTGAAAATGAAGTTTTTTTCAATAAGAATTTTGCAACATATTACATTATTTCCTTCCATTCTCTCGTCTGTATTGGTAATTAAGGTGTCATTGTTACTAGGTTCCTCTGGATCATGGTTGTTGGGCTCTGAAAATTCTGATTCACGTCATTATCAGTTGAAGCAGCGACATTTAAGTCCATACCTATCAACAATTGAAAACATATACCATTGGACAACTTCCACATAATAAACATGGTCAATTGTCCCTATGAACTACGACTTGGTTGGACATCCAATCATATTTTTGTCTTAGTTTTGGTTTTACCTTGAAGTCCAATTAGATCTGAAAAAAACATGGAATAGGCGTGTATAAACAGAACATAAGTAAGGTAGCATCCAAGTTAATATATAGCTATATAAAACTGAACATTGTATACATAGAAGCTAAATACTCCAAGAAAAAAGGAACGTGATGCCTATGTATTAGATATTGCTAATGCAATAATGGACGAGAACTCCCATAGCTAATTAGCTATGCAAGCAATGCACGTCAGAGGTCAGCCACGTTTACAATGGTTGTAATGTATTGAAAAATCATTTACACTACTGA
>OY856414.1:179848700-180003700 GCA_963693085.1 Alisma plantago-aquatica | reverse complement strand
ACATCTCTCCTCTATTTCTCCCCCTCACACCAACCATAGAAGAACTAAGAGTGGTTGGGGTGGACAATGATAAAGAAACGCCCCCGAAAGAAATATAGGCTGTAGCACTACAGGGGGGTTTGGGGGGCGCGGTCCCCGAATTAGGGGGTCCCACTGCTCCTTAGCGGGCGGGAGTCGAGGAGAGGTTGCCCCTTGCGGGGGCTCGGGGGCAACGCCCCTAGGAAAAAGTCTACAATGATTTTTGAAGAGAAATCAAGCACAAATCTTCATAGAGAGTAATACCATGACAGAGAAATTCATTCTTCTTGACATTAATATGCTTGTACAATAAGGATAGAGTCATCACAGAATACCCAAAGTCTTTGTAGAGCAAAGCAGAATCAGTAGAATTTCCAAACCAGATTCAATCAACAAAGGGTCAGACTCCAAGTAGAGCACACATATCTGAATTGTGCTAGAACATAGAGTTTAGCTTAATAAGTGATCTTTATTCCCCTATTACAAAAATCAAACCCTCACGGCAACACCGCAGCAGGGTAGAAAAGGATATGAGGGACGCAGGAACAAAATAGCACTTGTATAACATCCTAAAGGGTCTGGTGTCTTCACGTCTGAGACTTGAACTAACGTCATTGCACATTACCAAAGAACGTCGAGATGTGTATGGAGAATTGACATCGTTGTTGGAACTGGATATTGGACAAGTAATGATGATGAGCCCTCCCGATGGTGGGCGAAGCGCGTCTGCGGGATCGTCTGCGATAAGAGAATGTCTGCGTTTGCGCAGCTTGATGGTAGGGATGGGTCAGCGGTGGATAGGGACTGGATGATGGAAGGGGCAAGGGGGTTTTGCGGCAACTAGGGATGAAAGGGAAGGAAAGAGGGCACTGCAACAGTCTTTGTTTTGTCGACTATCAACAACGACACTTTTTGTAAGGAGATCGGAAGCACTCAACATTAGGGACATCGGCAGAGGAGCAGGCATGGCTGTAGGATGAGTCAATATCACGTGATGGGGGTTTGGTTACATTGGGCTGGGTAGGGAGATAGTGGTGGTGTCATTTAGTAGGGGAAGAAAGACGCAAGTAGAGAGGCAGACAGCAGGATCAGGAATCAACAACACTTTGCGGAGGTCAGACAGTTAGGGATTCAATGGAGAGCATAGGAGAGGATGCCCGGCGGGCGGCCAAGCCAGGAAGGACAGCTGCCGCCCGCAAGAGGAAGAAATGTTTTTGTCTCCTCTAGGTTTAGGGTTGGATCACTGCTGTGGTACCATGTCGGAGAGTAAAAGATGACTCTTTAATATATTGATAAGAGGAATCCCCCTCCTTTATGTAGGAGAAGGGGAAGCGTACATACTTTAGACTAAACCCTAATGGGCCAAGACACACTTGGGCTCATATACAAATAGACTCAATTAGCATAATTAACTAAATTAACCAAACTCTCTAATAAGAGGCTTATGAAGAATTATAGAGGAAAGGACATATTTATACAAAAACTTTATCAATGGGTACACGGATAAGTTCTAGGTGGATGATTGGAGGAAAAATTGTCCCAGTCTAATGCATTAACTTAATTAAAAATACGAGTGATTTTAAACTCCCTAATGTATGTTGAATCACCAAAGTCTATATAACGATTTGTGTGACTTGATGATATGCTTTGTTCCTACATGTTTTTTACCTATCAATAAGCAAATAAAATATGTCTAAGATGATAATTAGTGGAGTATGTTACTTGATGATGTCGTGTGAAATGTTGAAAGTAAGAATGAAACAAATAACATGCGACAACCATGAAGAAATGATTTAAAACATTCAAAACATTATACAATGTGCACGAAAGTTGTTTGGAAACTTTAATGGATCAGAAGTTAAGTAGGATAGAGTGCACCTCCCAAATCATTATAAATTTTGTTAATTGGGTCCTATTATTTATGGAAAGGTGAAGCACAAGAGGTAGGGTCACAAAAGAAATGGAGTCTTATGCATTTGCATAATATTATCCATTGAGTTCCCCTATTTTGAATATATTTATTCTATCCTATTATGTAAAATTCACTATCTTTTGTGTTTTTAAGCAAAAGTTCATAGACGGTTTTATTTAAACGAAAGGTTAACTACAAGACTATTCCTTTCATAGGGTCATAAAAGGAATGGAGTATGATGTATTTGCACAATATCATCCATTAAATTCCCTATTTAGAGGATTTTTTAGTGTCACCATTATTTTGTTTCTCGTCTTCCATTTTCCCATTCCACCAATCATTGTTAGGAGTCCATTGGAACACAAGTGTTGATGGAGGCACTCGGGACCTAGTGATGCACTTGTGCTATACTAAAGTTTCTACCCATACTTATGCTTTATATCACTATTTTGCAAACATATGATAAGATCTTTATCTACTTCCATGGCTAGGGTAGATAGCTCCGTTCCGACCTTTTAAAAGTATCTAGCTATTCTTCTTATATTTCTTTAGTATGACCGCTAGGGGGAACAACTTGGGTTGTGCGGTAAAGTATTGAGAGAATTAAATGAAGAAAAGTGTATCACATAGGATCAAATTCCATCTTGTTATAAGCGTATCATGATATTACATGGTCAAATTTACCCATAAGCTTATGTGCCTATTCTCTCATTTTTCAAGGAAGGGCTATGGTAAAAATCGGTAGATCTTTTTGTCCATGACCAATGGATTAGTTTTTCATCTAATGCAACTTGCTAAGGTGTATGGTAAAGTGTAGGTCGTCCCCTCATTTCATTGTGAAATGCCCCATGAGAAACAATTAAAGATGTAGTCTAGTTTGTTAGCATTGCCACCATGACGTTCTTGTGCTTTTGGGTGTTACAGCTGTTTACAACCTCACATTTTTTTTGAGGAAACCTATAACTTAGATATTATTCACGCTGGGCTCTAGACCAGGCCAGATTAAAGACAAAGTCTCAGTGATGTTACAACGAAGCCAATGTGGCTGAGCATGCGAAATAAAACTTAGTTTATATCTAGCTACATGTTTGGCAATGGAATCTGATTGGACATTTAGGTTTCTAGGGATGTTGTAACGCCTGGGCCCACTGCCCAAGACTCTAGTAGAGTTTCAGGAATGACGACTGTCCCCACAGACCACCACTAGCCTTAACTGCGCGCTTTGTCCTCACTCACACGCCAGACAGAATCAACTTCCCGACTGGTCACCCATCCCAGTACTACTCCAAGCTGAGCACGCTTAACTATGGAGTTCTTTAGTGGTGGGCTCCCGGAAAAGGAGGTGCACCTTGGTGGTATGGGTAGTCCAATCATTCCTTTTAAGATCAACTTATCCAAGGCCTCAAATCCTGGGATGTTACAATCTCCCCCACTTAGACTCTTGACGTCCTCGTCAAGGCTCAACTATATGGCCTCATAATCTGATCTCATTTCAGTGCAGACCCACAATGGCCCATGGAGTTCCTTAGTGGTGGGCTCCCGGAAAAGGAGGTGCACCTTGGTGATATGGGTAGTCCAATCATTCCTTTTAAGATCAACTTATCCAAGGCCTCAAATCCTGGGATGTTACAATCTCCCCCACTTAGACTCTTGACGTCCTCGTCAAGGCTCAACTATATGGCCTCATAATCTGATCTCATTTCAGTGCAGACCCACAATGGCCCATGGACACCCAGCTTTCGATCACGGAATACCAGTGCAAGGGTGGCTACGTCAACCATGGACAACCCTTTCCTACATGCCTGGACCGTACGGCTCAAGACTGGCATGCCATGCCCATGTGGGCCCCACCTACTGGAGGGGTTATGACTCTGATACCATTTGTAACGCCTGGGCCCACTGCCCAAGGCTCTAGTAGAGTTTCAGGAATGACGACTGTCCCCACAGACCACCACTAGCATTAACTGCGCGCTTTGTCCTTACTCACGCGCAAGCCAGAATCAACTTTCTGACTGGTCACCCATCCCAGTACTACTCCAAGATGAGCACGCTTAACTATAGAGTTCTTTAGTGATGGGCTCCCGGAAAAGGAGGTGTACCTTGGTGATATGGGTAGTCCAATCATTCCTTTTAAGATCAACTTATCCAAGGCCTCAAATCCTGGGATGTTATAAATGTACTGGAGTTTTATAGCACCTTCGTCACCTCGGAGAGCGAGGAACTTGTGGTGGTATGACTTGAAACAATTTCCAGGTGGTAGTAGTACATTCAGAATAGAACATGCTTGTTTGGAATCAGATAGAACCGTTAAACCTTATCCAACACTTTGAGCGAGTGAGCTCCATTGCTTTGAGTATCGCTTGCAACTCAGGCTCCAAAGCAGACGTCGTCCTGGTTTGGTGGCTTGCGAAAAACATACTGGCTCCATTGTCTAAGACAACAAGCACCCCTATGCCTGAGTAAGCGGTCTACTGGTGATATGAAGCATCCACAAAGAGGACCAGATCATCGAAAGACGAACATCGAGGACTGGATCTTTTCGATGATGGAAAACTGGTGTATCAGGAGACTCGCGATTGAAACAACACGTTCCTTAATGAACTTAACACATGCATAGGTTGGGGTCCTGACTCGGTCATGAATCATCTTGTTCCTGGTATTCCATGTATGCCAGCATGTGACTGCACGAAGAACATGACTGGTAGAGGAGGCATTCAGACGGGTACAATACTCGATCCAATCTGCCTCACTCCAGGAGAAATAGTCAAAATCCCCGATGACTTCTAGCCATATAGCTCTGCTATCTTCACAGTCCCGTAGGGCGTGAAGAACGGTATCGGGAGCGTTGTTGCAGATTTGGTAGGCAGTGTCAACCTCCATGTGCCGTCTAGCTTTCTCAGCGTTACTAAGAAGGGCTTTATGTTGCAGTAACCATAGAAATACTTGAACACGCTCAGGGAGCTTAGAAGTCCAAATATGCTTCCACGGTCCTGGTGATGGAATTTCTTTAGAAGATCGAATCCATATGTACACAGAGCGGCTGCTCATACAACCATTACTTTCAAAAGGGCACACCTACTCATCATCTCCGCAGTCAGGCATGGGGGGCAGTATAGAGTCGATCAAACACCACACTTTATCAGGAATATAATTGTGTATAAAGCTCCAGTCCCACACTCCAGGCTCAGTAGTCCTGGAGGCAGTTGGGAGTGTTTCTAGTTGTGATGGAATTTGAAAGTCATCCATATTAGCAATTGCAGGCTGATCAGGGATCCAACAATCTGTCCAAACGTTGGTATGCTGCCCATTATTAATAGTTCTAGTGCACTGATTTGTGATCGATGACAAATTCTTTTTAATAAACCCCCAGGCCAAGGAACAAGGTTTTTTAAGCATGATATCTTGTTTGAAGTACTTCTCCTTCATGATTCGTACCCACAGTTTGTTCGGTTCGTTCAAGAATGTCCACACATTCTTCATCATGAGTGCAATGTTATGATCTCTGGCATCTTTGATACCCACACCTCCCATGTCTTTAGAAGTTGTTATTTTCCTCCAGGCCACCAACAAAAGTCGACGAATCCCCGTCCCAGACCATATAAAATTGTGTATATGCTTGTTGATGTCGTCATAGAGGGTTGGAGAGAGTTGCACAGTCTGCATTGTGTAAGTAGCAAGAGCTTGCAAAGTGCTCTTGTCTAATGTGATACAACCTCACAATTTTCACTATTTCTTTACTTGTATTAATTTAGTTTACTTTGTGTAGTGATCCCCTAGATCATGTTTACTTATAGAAACATGTTCTGTAAGGGCATGCGAAGAGAGTAACTCGTTACATTCAGACTCTCTCCATATTTGTTACTTTCCTGACTTATTCACTTGTAGATTTTTTTTAGTCCTAAGAGAAAATCCATCCAAAGTATCACACAACTATATAAATTTTCTTAAGTTAAAAGTTACACATCAAAGAGTTAGTTATATGTTCATCCATATTGTACGGTAGCGAATGATAGGAACACATACATGAGATGAGTGCAATAAAGTGAAAATTCTAAGATGGATTTGTAAAAAAGATATATAGGATCACATTATAAATTTATATGAAATAAAGTGGGAGTGATAAGTATAAAGGATAAACTATGAGGGGGTCTTTAACTGGCGTGGGCATTAACAACAAAGGCAACTTAAGTACTAGTTCGGAGTAATGGTACTGATTCAGATAGAATTATGCGGGGAAGAGGTAGAGAAGGAATAACTTGTTAACAACTAATATAAAGGGAAATGGATCCATCATATTTTATTGAGAATGACTCAAGAGAGAGGTGAATGACATAGAAGGATCCATGTAGCTGACATGGCCGAGATTGTTGATCAATATATAACTTCAGCATCTTTTTTTAAGAAAAAAATGATTCTTTGACGGGAAGCTATACAATATTTGTGGAAGATTTTAACCACACTGAAATACAACACTAATAATACCCAAAGGACCTCTGCTCCAATAAAGCTTGCATTTCTACATAGCCTTCTCTAATATATCGATGTCTGATGCTAATATCCATGTGTTAGCCTGTCATTTGCACACAACTTTAATTAAGGAGAGATTCTAGTATATTAGTATATAAATCCAAGATTTGTCTTCAATTGCATTGTCATTTGAAGTACCAAATCACGATCAACTATGAAATACTCTTATAGATGGAGCTAAAACACCTACAAAGAGTCAAAAGGGTTGAGAGAGGCTAGCGCCCCCAGACCACTAGATCATCATCATCATCAACTAAGCCTCAATCCCAACTATGTTGGGGTCGGCTGCATGGATCCTTCTTTTCCATTCAGCTCTATTATGGGACATATTCTGGTTGAGATGTAGAGATTCAAAATCTCTCTTTATAAGCTCTTCCCATGTTAATTTAGGCCTTCCTCTTCTTCTATTAATTGTGCTTGCCTCAATAGTATTGCTTCGTATAGGCGCATTAGTCAGTCTGCGTTGCACATGTCCACACCATCTGAGTCGGCCCTCGCACAACTTGTCCCCAATGCTCACCACCCCCACTTTATTCCTGATATAGTAATTTCTCCAGCAATCTTTTCTTGTCTTCCCACACATCCATCTCAACATACGCATTTCAGCCACGTTCATCTTGTTGAGTCCTTGTGTAACGACCCCGCCTCCCGGTAACCCCCAATTAAGGGAGACCAGAAGGTCAAAGACGTTATCCCAATATTTCCAGATCAGTGGTTCGACATTTAATCAATGATAATTATCAAATTCTACTAAGACTAAACTGGAAAGTTGGAATAAAATAAATCTCTGGCATACCTTGTAAAAATTTTGGATTTCTAGACTTCTATCCACAAATGGAATCTATCTATCTAATCCTCCTTGAATTGATTATTCGTACCTTCACAATGTTTCAATTTACTGTTTGTCCTTTTCAACGATCGTACCTAAAACACCGACAATCAAAACGTCGGTCAGTATATTTCTATACCGGTATGTGGGGAACAATCAAAATTTCACAAATAATTACTAACAACCTAATTATCACAAATAAGTTATTAACAATCCAAATTACGTTTTCAATGTGACATTCTCAACCGCTGTTGCCCTAAACCCTGGATTACCCTCTCTTAGAGTTTTGTCCTTGCAAGGGACGTAAGGCCACCTTCTCCATCCTGAGCTTGGTGCCTGGGGTCACCTCTTGGTGCCCAATGGTCTTCCCTCCGGGGCTTTGACCGAATAGACCTTCCCTCCGGCATGCATCATACATTAGGGTGGCATGTAGGTTCGAGAATGCACATATATACTTAATTGTGATAATCATAGCGACTTTATAGGATTGCATAAATAAACACTCAACAATTTAGGTTGCATCCAATCGATCAAACGTTCGAGAAAACTTTGTGAAACTAGATCGATTATTCATAAATAACCACATACCTGTTCAACCGAATCAAGATAGGAATATTCCAAGCAAATATGAAATCCTGGCAAGCAAGCAATTCTCACAACCAGAATCCTGAAATAACCATACAATGTCCTTCACTACTCATGTTATCAAGATCTATTCAATCTAACTTGCTTCCTAGGGTTTCTACTTTCTTTTAGGGTTTCACTTGCTATTAGGGTTTCGTTATCACTTTTGTCACTACAAACCCTAAATAAGCAAAACTACTCATAAACCCTAATTATCTTGTCCTATCTCTCCTAACAGGCTTAGGATCAACAATTATCAACATATTTCCAAATATTTTGAATTAAACATATAAATCTCATCCTTTACCCTAAATTAGGGTTTCTACACGCATTAATCATGGATTCTTGATTTAAAACCCTAAAACATGCAATTTCTCATCTAAATTAGATTCGAATTTTTCATTATCATCCAACATGTTATTAGTACTCAAATTAACCCATTAAGCATCATAGATTCGATCTTTAATCACAATTAGGGTTTCTAACCTAAGTTTAATGCACTTTTCATCAACTTAATATACTTTTGCAATTAGGAACGAAATCAGGTTCTAAAACTATTTTTATCAGGTTCCTCATATTTTTCTGATAAATTTTCATATATTAAGTTTATCCATCGGAGCTTCCTAGCAATTTCTACGATTTTTGTAAAGAAAAGTATTCTCTTGGATTATCTATTATGTTCGGAAAATTGCCAGCCGTTCGATCCGTGGTCCGCTGGACCATGCGAGATCTAACAGTCCGCGACGCACATCTCTTTCGCAAACCAAAAGAAACAACTGACGCTAGTGCCCTTACCTGGTCTGAAGACGTGATAGGGTAGAACGGTAAATCGCCTGGTTGTCTTCTTCAACCTCGCACGAGCAACCTGCCGCGAGCCGAGGTCAACTCAGAGGTTGACTTAGAGCTCTCGTCCACCTGCGGTCGATCTGATCGGTCCCAGAGCACCCCCTGCTCTTCGCGAACTCGCCCAACTTGTCAATTGGTGGCTGGCTGGCTTCGCTCCTTCACCGCCAGCAAGCTGCCGGTGCTCCGGCGATGGTTGCGGCTAGTTGAGGGCGAAGAACAGGGCGATTGGTCCAATTGTGAGCACGAGGACGCTCGTCGTAATGCTCTGAACTCGAGGGCAGGGTTCACACAATCCCTCGTGAAGCCCAGACCCCTCCCATTATATAGGACCTGTTACAGGTGTCCGAGGAATTGGGGACTTCTCCAATCCTCCACGAAACCACCCATAAATTGGGTTGAGAAGCTTCAGAATGGACTCCCAAAGGTGATGGACTCGTCTACCCCTCTGTTTATTGCATAAAATGCGAACAAATTCCGATTCTTTCCCCTCTCCCTTTCCTTCTGTGACTCCGGGTAGACGATGCACAGTCATCGTCAGATCCGTGGTCCTCTAGACCACGTGGGGATGCGATGGCTGTCATCGCCCCCCGAGTTTCCCTTTTTCTTTTAAAACAAGAAAATCAAGTATTATTTATTTCAATTCATTGCAAACTTGTAAAATCCATAACTCACTCCTCGTTTATCCTTTTTCATTCAAATTTTAAAGGAAACTCTGGCTTGGCATTATCTACTCTTGTACCAAATCTGAAACCCAAATTCCAAAGGAAAAGGATATTTCCTTCATAAGCAAGTTATCCATTAATAAAACCAATTTAATTGGTAGTTTCTCTTTCTTATGCCATTATCTTGGTATCTTGGACTCCTTGGACCTCTAGGAACCCTAAAGGCACAAAATCCCCTCTTTGAGGATATTCCCTAGCCTTTTTATTTATCTTTTCTCCTTTTCTTATTTATTCATTTATTGTTTGAATTTCTTTATCTTTTTCTTGTTATTGGGCCCAATAGCCAATAAAGCCCACAAAGCAACCAAACAAGGCTATTGTAAACGAAATCCATTCCATTCAAACAAATAAAGCAATTGTTGATTTCATTTATAATTAAAAGGAGAAATACAATTTCATTACATAGCTAGGAAAAATGGGGTTATAACATCCTCCCCTCCTTATAGGAATTTTGCCCTCAAAATTCAACAATCAAACAAACAAATCAGGATATGCTTTTTTCATATCCGTCTTCAGCTCCCATGTGGCCTCATCCTCTCCATGATGCTTCCAAAGAACCTTTACCATCTCTATATTCTTACATCTGAGTTCTTTCACCTTGGTATCTAGAATCCGCAAAGGTGACTCAGGATAGGTCAGCTTCCCTTGAAGCTCAATAGGATCAATGCTCAGCACATGGCTCAGATCTTGCACATAACGCTTCAGATTGGACACGTGAAACACATCATGCATCATACTATACTGAGGGGGTAACGCCAAACGGTATGCAGCTTAAACGGACCCACGTATCGGGGACTCAACTTTCCTCTGTTCTTAGCTGCACGTTAGTCCGCTTCGCATCAACATACGACTTCTGTCGATCCTGGGCTCTCTTCAGCCTCTGTTTGATCAAAGCGACTTTATCTGCATACACTTGGAGCTCATCTGACCTCAACAAGGTCCTCTCACCGACATCATCCCAGTGAAGCGGTGACCGACACGGTCTCCCATAAAGAGCTTCATACAGAGGCATCCTGATACTGGCTTGGTAGCTGTTGTTGTAGGCAAACTCGGCCAAAGGTAAGTACTATTCCCATGATCCACCCCAATCGAGCACACAAGCTCTCAACAGATCCTCTAACGTCTGGATCGTCCTCTTTGACTGACCATCCGTCTGGGGGTGACAAGCAGTACTGAACTTCAACCTTGTACCAAGTTCCTCTTGTACTTGCTTCCACAACTTGGAAGTGAACTTTGGATCTATTTCAGAGATGATGGAACCAAGTACGCCATGCATACGTACTATCTCTCTGATATACAACTCAGCTAGGCCTGACACCTTGGCAGTGGTCTTCAGGGCAAGGAAGTGTGCTGACTTGGTAAGGCGATCTACCACAACCCATATCGCATCATGACCTCTCTTGGTCCGGGGTAGACCCACCACGAAATCCATGGTGATCTGCTCCCATTTCCACTTTGAAATCTCTATCGACTGTAAAAGTCCACCGGGTCGTTGGTGTTCAGCCTTCACCATCTGGCACGTAAGACATCTAGCCACATATGCCGCAATGTGTAACATACCGAATTCTGAAATTTTGTCTTTTGACGCTCTTTCCCATCTTTTCCTTTCATTTCTATCCTTGTTGGCCTTTCTATTTAATTAGTGGAATTTATAGTGGCTTAGTGAACATTTATTCACTAATTATACCAATGGAATGGTTTATGCTCAAATACCTCAGTGAAAGCTTAATTACCATGATTAAGTGCTCTAAACCTTAATCTAACTTTTTGATATGATTTGAAAACATAAAATGAGGCTAAGTTTCAAATTTGTTTGATTTGGATGTTGTTTGTGCAAGTTATGCAATTTTAGGTACATTCTGGACTTTTATGCAATTTACCCAATTGGGAAGTTTTCTTTGCAAATTATCTCTTGAATTTTAATCCTTAGATATTCCCTTACCATTAACGAGATTTGAAACCATTGGAGAACCTAGTTTCACCTTGATTTGATGGTATTTCTTTCCAAGGGCATTATAGGGATTACCCTCTTTATAAAGATGCTTATCCTTAAAAGCTATCAAACAATGAGGTTATTTCTTTCTTGAAAAACGGTGGGGATGGCCTAGAATAATCTATGGGATCTTAGGACCGACTTTGGATATGCATGAAGCCTCTATGAGCTATCCTCTTGCATGGCCATCAATCCCTAGGGTAAAGACACATGGAAAGTCCCTTAAGATTCCTCATGCTTCACCTCTTTCTATATATAGCCATGTATACCCCTTCCCAACTCACAATTCGAAAACTCTTGCTCTCCTTTTCTTTCCTCTAGCTTAGATAATAGTTTCTTCTGTATTTGTCCACGAAGTTGCTGCCCCAAGGCAATAGATGGAGCCTACCTTGGTGAAGAAGGCTCCTAGGGCTTCCAAATTGCTCTATTAGGGTTTCTAAAGCTCCTCCTTGGCGAATTCGACCAAAACTAGTAAGTTGCCTCCCTTCCTTCCCTATTTTCATATTGATAGTATTTCTCACACCTTCCTCCAGGTCGGAATCATGACCTTCCATGATAAAACTCCACGAAGAACCCTAAAACATCTCATCTCCATGCTCTTTTTCTAGGGTGTATCACCTCTAAGTTGAGAAGGAGATCTTTGTTCAAGAAAGGAGCTAGGCATGGAGCAACCAGACCTTATAAGCTCGGGATTATTGCTGTTTGGACCTTATTATCTTCCCTAGGTATGAGCTTCATAACCCCCTTCCCATATATTTCTTATTACATGCTTAAAACTCATGATCTTATGTTAAAAATTGACGACGTGTCGATTTCTAATTGGTCGATTTTCAATAATTCATAACTTTTGATTCGTTTGTCCAAAAATTAAAGTAAAATATGTTATGAACTCAGAAAAACATGTTATTTTTAATAAAAATATTTCTAAGTATTGGTTTTCAGTTTTGTCGAAAAGAGTTTTTAGAAAATGAATTAAATACCTAAAAATCACCAAAAATACACTTTAACCTTCATAACTCCAATATATGAAAAATTATATGTTTTCTTAATCAGAAAAACCTAACTAAGTTAGTGGTGATATTTTTGAGGTCTGAATCGAGGTTTTGTGTAAAAATTTCATATATTAGGGTTTCAACTCTTTAATGTATATATGTTATTCTAATACATGAATATGAAATTGGAAATAGGACAAGTGGACCTTGATTTCAACTAAAGGTTTGGAAACGAGGTTAATAGGACTCTAAGTAAGATGTATGTGACATTCCTATCTATGTATGTGCTATAAATCCCTATTTATGTATGTTGTATCCCCTATTCCTCTATGTTGAGCAATTCACCTATGCTTATTCATTGTCTTTGTCCTATGCACATTAGCCTATACACAATGTCTTTTCTTTTGAAAATCATTGTTCATGTGAAATACCTTATTTGATGTTGAACATGTGATCATGGATATTCTTTTGAACTCTTATCTTATGCTTTGTTCATGATGGAACTCTAAAAGATGACATGTGATGTCTTTTGCCCACTTATGAGGTGGATGTATATGTTGGTCACTTATGTGGTGACTAGTTTATATATTCTGACTATACTTTCTACTTGCCTTTACATTTAACATGCTATGTGATTCAGTAGCATTAGAGTAGTGTAATTGCATTGGTTTTTATGGCAGATGTGTTATTTCCTGCCGAGCAGATGTGATATTTCCTGCTCTTTTAGGATGGAAAGGAACCTCATACCCAGGGCAAGATGTGTGATTCTTGGCCCATGTTTTATATATTTGGGAGATTGGAAGTATTCCTTTCTCTATCAGGTTTCAAGTTTATGAGACTTGGCTGCCTTTGTCTTTATAATATTCTTGTGTTATGTTTATCTCACATGCATGCAGGATGATGATTATGATATGTGCTTATGTGGCACCACTCTTTTATTTAATAATGGCAAGTATTCTTTTGTTATCATATTATTTCAATTCCTTTTCTCTTGATACCTATTTGGGTGATCCTTATCTTTTCTATGGGAAGCCTTTTATATTTGATGTCCTTTATTTCATATATTGCTCAATTTCCTATTTAGTATGCACATACCAGCCTTTGCTGATGTCATCTATTTTCTCTTCTTGCTGGGGTATGCTTCCAACCCCATGTTAGATCAAGGAGTATATAGCTTTTGGCTTGGACCTAGCTCTTGGAGATTTTGCTTTGGAGACAAGATTTGAAGTAGTTTGGACTTCCCTCTATCTAGATCCTGTTTTGTATGTTGATGTAACCCTAAATGGGAGAATTTGATGTATTTTTTGTAAACCTTTATGAAATTGAATATAGTCAGTTATATCTTTTATTCCGCTGCTTTCCAATGAGTTTTGTTTACCATATTTTAGTAAAGGGGTGATTTCACCTCCTTACACAATGTCTCTTCATTCCTGGCCATCAGAAATACCTTTGCAGGTCTTTAATAATCTTTGTAGTGCCCGGGTGTACCGTATACTTAGAACCATGAGCCTCTTGCAAGATACATTCCTTCAACGGTGAATCTTCAGGAACCCATATACGGTTCTCGAATATGATCCCTCCATCTATTCCTACCGTGAGACGGGTTTGTGGCTTCTTCATCAAGCCCTTCCTCCTGCTGAGTTCTGAACTGGTCAATTGTGCCGCTACTATCTCGCTCAACAACTCTGACTGAATCTGAATATTGGCCAATCAAACTCGATCCTCTAACGGTTGTGGAGTCCACTCCACGAGCTCTTCTAAGCTCCTCCACTGACTGGACAAAACAGCTGCACACCTGAGCTGTTTTCGACTCAACGCATCAGCTACGACATTCGCCTTTCCAGGATGATAGGCGATGGTGAAGTCTTAATCCTTCATGTACTCCATCCATCGTCGCTGTCGTAGGTTCAGGTTTCTCTGGGTCAGGAGATACTTCAGGCTCTTATGGTCGATGAGGATCTCGAAGGTAGCACCATACAGGTAATGTCGCCATATCTTCAACGCATGTATGATAGCAGTCAGCTCTAAGTCATGCGTCAGGTAGTTCACCTTGTTGGGCTTGAGTTGTCGGGAGGCATATGCAACCACATGCTGATTCTGTTCCAACACACAACCAAGTCCCATCTTTGAAGCATCAGTGAATATCACAAAACCCTCATTGCCGGAAGGTAGGGTCAATACTGGGGCGGTGGTCAGCTTCTCCTTTAGCTCCTGAAAACGAGCCTCACATACATCGGACCACACGAACTTCACATCGTTCCGAGTCAACATGGTAAGCGGCAAGGCGGTCTTCGAGAAATCCTTGATGAAGCGCCGATAGTATCCGGCCAACCCCAAGAAGCTGCGAATCTCAGAGGGGTTCTTCGGTGCAGGCCAGTCTCGAACTGCCGACACTTTAGCTGGATCTATGATGATCGTTCCTCCTGAGATGATGTGTCCGAGAAACATGACTCGGTCTATCCAAAACTCACATTTCGAGAACTTTTCATAGAACTTCTGCTTTCTCAGGATATCAAGGACTCTACCCAGATGGTCATGGTGTTGGGCTAGGTCATCGGAGTACACTAAGATGTCGTCTATGAACACGATCATAAAGGAGTCAAGGAAGGGTTGGAACACACTCTTCGTAAGGTTCATGAAGACACTAGGTGCATTGGACAACCCAAGCGGCATGACCACAAACTTATAATGGCCATATCAAGTTCGGTATATCCTCACTCTTGACTCGTACCTGGTGATACCCAAACCTCAAATCGATCTTGGAAAAGACTCGGGCCGATTTGAGCTGGTAAAAAAGGTCATCTATTCTGGGTAAGGGGTACTTGTTCTTGATGGTCGCCTGGTTGATCATCCAGTAATCAATACACATCCGGAGTGATCCATCCTTCTTCTTCACAAAAAGAACTGGTGCTCCCCATGGTGACGTACTAGGTCGGATAAAACCTTTATCTAACAACTCTTGCAATTGGGTTTTCAACTCAAGCAACTCAGCTGGGGCCATTCTATAGGGTGCCTTAGATATAGGGTTAGTCCTGGGAGCTAACTCAATGGAGAAATCTACCTCCCTCTCAGGGGGAATCCCTGGTAGATCATCTGGAAACACGTCCGCATACTCCCAAACCACCTCTATCTCTTCTAAGGGTCGCACCTTGGCCTCAGGTTCGGTAACTATGGCTAGGTATGCTCGGAAGCCATTGGATATCATCTGCTCAGCCTTCAAAGCCGACACATAAAGGCTGGTAGTCGCATCTCTCCTTCCTCGAATGGTAAAGTGTGGATGACCAAACTTCCTAATAAAAATCTTCTTTTCTCTACAGTCAATCTGTGCTCTATAGGTGTAAATCCAATCCATACCAATGATTACATCAAAATCATTCATACCGAGGAGGATGAAGTCAGTGGGAAGCTCATGACTCAAGTACTTAACTGGCAAGATAGGAGTTTTTAAAAGAGATGTATATATTCGACCACTCGGGGTTGTGACATCCAAAACATAGCCTAAATCCTTGATGTCCAAACAAAGCATAGTTGCCAGATTTCTCGAAATAAAAGTTATTAGAATGTGTGGTATTCAACCCAAAATCAATTGGCAATGGGTGAAGGGACCACACACCTTATAAGCCCAGGACCTTTCCCAGAGCTCAGCGGTGTGGGACAATTCTAACATCCCCCCTCAAGTGCAGCCACTTTTGTGTGCTTGCACTTGTTCTTTTTTTTAGGTAGGGTGTGGTCCTCACACTTGTCTCATGGGGTCCGCTCTGATACCATATTAGAATGTGTGGTATTCAACCCAAATTTTGGGTTGAATACCACACATTCTAATAAAAGTATTAGAACTAGAATAAAAAAGAACTTTTACATTTTGTCCCGTGACTTCAAGCATGCCTACATAATTTCATACTGTATCAGATTGCTATTTCATGATCAAATTAACTGAAAGGAAAACTCTATGGGTTATTACCCTCGATCAACCTATTAGCATTCGTCTGGGCTTCTTCATTGTCGATGGCGAACACTCTAGCTTGCCTTCTCTCTCCAGCTGGTACTCCTACTGGGGGTGCTGCTGCCTGTTGACTCAAGGTCAATTAGGTCAATGTTGACTCACGTCTAAATTGACTAAACCCGTGTTTTGATGATGACTAACCATTCCACATATCGGTGTCTAATCTCTCTACTTGAGTGATTTCAGATTAAGTATAGACACACTCCAATTGCCCTAACTTGCGCATCTCAAATTGGAGAAAAGACAAGTCAAAGTCATACAAGTGCGCGTTTTCGTAATATGATGTATATCCATTAGAATCATGTTGTAAATCACTTGTAATGATTGTATGACTTGTAATTAAGCTTAGAAAAATATCAGGAGCACTTAGATCGAATATTAGAGCACTTTAGATGCAACTTTGAAAATTGATTACAGGCACTTTGTCGGTTGAGTTTCCCAGCCTAAAAACTCGACCGATCATCCTTGATCAATTTTCTGGAGATTGCATCGGTCGAGTTGTGTTTACACAGAACTCGACCGATGGAGTAACTGACCAAATCGATTTTCATTGGTCGGTCGAGTTTCCTCAGGACAAACTCGACCGATGGTCTGAATATCGGCTTTGTCTTTTACTCTATCGGTCGAGTTACCCTTATAGAAACTCGACCGATTGCACTGTACGGAAAAGTGCAGAAAAGTGTTTCTAGCCATTGTGGAGTTGCAACAAGTGAAAATAGATTCGTTGCAAGCCACAAAACGGCTAGTTTTCGTTCTCAAGTGTTCCCAAAGGCTAAGAGGTATCCCCATCTATAAATAGGACCCCTTGGGCTTCATTCCAAGGTTGAGCATTCATTGCAAACTCTATGTGAGGTTCCTATTCTATAGTTGAGTGCTTCCTACAACCTCCTCTCTCTCTCTAAACTTAATCACTTGCTACATCCATTAGAGTGAGTAGGAAATCTGTAAGAGAGCTAGTCCTACATGTATATCTTGTGAGGCTCTCACTTCCACCACCTCCCCATCTCTCATTTGCAATCATGAAGATGAAGGTTCTCTCTCTTGTCCAAGAGAGGTGAAGAAGAACAAGGGAAGGAGTCCCTTGGTGAAGATCAAGGCTGAAGACTTGGAGCTAGAGTGGGTAAGCCCTTGGAGAAGGCAGAAGACTCAAGCTCAAGTGGGTAAGACCTTGGTGGAAGCTTCTCCGAGTGAAGGTGAAGTCAAAGGCGGAAGATCCAAGAAGAGTGGGTAATTCCTGCAAGGCTGACGACTTGTGCAAGAGTGGGTAAGTCCTTGGAGAAGGCCGAAGACTCTTGCAAAGTGGGTAAGTCTTTGGTAAGGTTGAAGACTCTTTGTATTGGATAGGTAAGTCCTTTGTTTGGTTATGTATTGCAAGTCTTATGAATGAATATAAGAATGCAATAGTTTGGAAGTCTTAGAGGTTGACCTCTCTAGGCAAGTGGACTGACACACTTCTAGTTTGAAGTGTGGAACCACTCTAAATAGCTTGTCTAATTGGTGCATGTTCAATCTCTCTCTCCCTTGCTATGTATGTGTTAGTTGCACTCAAATTACCTATTTAGCAACCTTATCTTGTCATATATCTTGAAGGTTTAATGAGTTTTGTTTAAGTGCTTTCAACTCTATTCACCCCCCCTCTAGAGCATCTAATCACCCATCTAGGATCCAACACTGCCACTAGACCTCTCGGGTCAGGCAGAGGACAGTTGGCGATGAAGTGTCCCTCTTGCTGGCAACGGTAGCACATCCTCTTCTCGAAGTGACACTTCCCAGGATGTGTCCGTCCACATGTATGACACTTCTGAAAGCGACTCTCACCACGTGGCTTTCCCTTGTGTCCATGCTTGCCCTTATTGTGGTTACGCCCTTGTCTTTTCTTGTGGTCATTCTTCTGTCCTTGAGTACCTTCAGTGAAAACCAGGTGTCCTTTGGGTGGGTTCTGAGCAGGCATGACTGTCCTCTCCATGTCTAAGGCGGCATTGTAGGCTTCAACGAAGGTTGCAGGTTTACTCGCCATCACGTGTGGTTTGATTGCAGGGTGAAAACGCTCTACGAAATGGTCCACCCTTCTTTCCTCATCCATCATGTGTCCAAAACGCTCCAGGATGCGAAACTTGCGGCCAAAGTCCGTAACGGATAAGTTACCCTGGGTCATTATGGTGAACTCTCTTTCCTTCTCCTTCTTAGCTGAGGTGGGGATGAATCTGGCGGTGAAGATAGTCCTGAAGTCGGTCCATGCCATCGGTTCTTCACTTAGATCTTGTCTCATGATGTGATTTTCCCACTAGATCTTGGCTGCTCCTTCCAAGAGGTGAGCAGCAAAAAGATCCTTCTTATTCAGTTGTACCTCCAGCATGCGGAAACCATTCTCGACTGTCAGCAGCCAAGCATCCGCTTTGTCGACCACTTCGGTCTTATCCTCTCCCCAGAATCTCTCGATGTTCAGCTTGACGAAGTCTAGAATGGTGACTCTGAGTTGGGGACAAATGGAAAGCGACTCACCATTTTCATCTCTGGCTATATCCCTGAGGGTTAGGGCACTAATGGCCTCAGTTAGCCTCTTCAGCTGTTCCATCCATAGGGCATTAGGGGTGTGAACCACCATTGCTGGTCCTGGACCACCGGTCTGGTTCTCCTCAACCTTGACTTCGTCCGCAGACATATGTTCCTCTTCTTGGTCCATCTCGGGGTTGTCGAAGGGTACCGACTTAGGATCAGGGCCTTCTTCCAAGGCTCCCTCAGGTCTCTTTCTCTTTTTAGAGGACTCACCACCATGGTTCCTCTTCCTCTTCTCAAAAGATCCTTTTCCCTTGCGGGGAGGCCAACCACCCCTAGATGGGTTCTCGGTGGCCTCGGGGATAGCTACGGTCTTCACACGAGCCATCTACATAAGCATACAATCAAAATTTAGTTTACGTTTAAATTAATTATACTTATGCCGATGGCATCTTATTTACCTATCTTTTATTAATTTTGATAGAGGATTCCTTAATCCTTATCATACTCACCCATACCTCAAAAGGGTGGTGAAGAGAGAGAAAAACCCTACATCCTAGAATCCTTAATTGAATTAGGGTTGAGAAGGGACGAAATAGATAGAGAGTCTTAAAGGTATCTTATTTTGAGTCAGAACCTCAGACATTGGCCAAGCAGTCACACTGCATCCGGGAGTCCTCGTGACCGACTAGCGGGGCGGAGGAAAATATTGCCAGCCCCCGGACCGTGATCCTTTTCTAGACACCTCCGTCTTTTGGAAAATCCTCTAATAACTCTCTCGGTTCTACGGAGTTTGTAAAATTTAATAATTACTAAGGATTAAATGAGGAATCATGGCTTTGATACCAAATGTAACGACCCCGCCTCCCGGTAACCCCCAGTTAAGGGAGACCAGAAGGTCAGAGACGTTATCCCAATATTTCCGAATCAGTGGTTCGACATTTAATCAATGATAATTATCAAATTCTACTAAGACGAAACTGGAAAGCTGGAATAAAATAAATCTCTTGCATACCTTGTAAATTTTTTGGATTTCTAGACTTCTATCCACACATGGAGTCTACCTATCTAATCCTCCTTGAATTGTTATTCGTACCTTCACAATGTTTCAATTTACTGTTTCTCCTTTTCAACGATTGTACCTAAAACGCCGACAATCAAAACGTCGGTCAGTATATTTCTATACCGGTATGTGGGGAACAATCAAAATTTCACAAATAATTGCTAACAACCTAATTATCACAAATAAGTTATTAACAATCCAAATTACGTTTTCAATGTGACATTCCGAATCACTTTTGCCCTAAACCCTGGATTACCCTCTCTTAGGGTTTTGTCCTTGCAAGGGACATAAGGCCACCTTCTCCATCCTGAGCTTGGTGCCTGGTGTCACCTCTCGGTGCCCAATGGTCTTCGCTCCGGGGCTTGACCGAATAGACCTTCCCTCCGGGGCTTGGTCATGTATCATACATCAGGGTGGCATGTAGGTTCGAGAATGCACACATATACTGAATTGTGATAATCATAGTGACTTTATAGGATTACATAAATAAACATTCCACAGTTTAGGTTGCATCCAATCGATCAAACGTTCGAGAAAACTTCGTGAAACTAGATCGATTATTCATAAATAACCACATACCTGTTCAGCCGAATCAAGATAGGAATATTCCAAGCAAATATGAAATCCAGGCAAGCAAGCAATTCTTACAACCAGGATCCTGATATAACCATACAATATTCTTCACTACTCATGTTACCAAGATCTATTCAATCTAACTTGCTTCCTAGGGTTTCTACTTTCTTTTAGGGTTTCACTTGCTGTTAGGGTTTCATTATCACTTTTGTCACTACAAACCCTAAATAAGCAAAACTACTCATAAACCCTAATTATCTTGTCCTATCTCTCCTAACAGGCTTAGGATCAACAATTATCAGCATATTTCCAAATATTTCGAATTAAACATATCAATCTCATCCTTTACCCTAAATTAGGGTTTCTACATGCATTAATCATGGATTCTTGGTTTAAAACCCTAAAACATGCAATTTCTCATCTAAATCAGATTCAAATCTTTCATTATCATCCAACAGGTAATTCATACTCAAATTAACCCATTAAACATCATAGATTCGATCTTTGATCACAATTAGGGTTTCTAACCTAAGTTTAATGCGATTTTCATCAACTTAACATACTTTTGCAATTAAGAACGAAATCAGGTTCTAAAACTATTTTTGTCAGGTTCCTCATATTTTTCTGATAAATTTTCATATATTAAGTTTATCCATCGGAGCTTCCTAGCAATTTCTATGATTTTTGTAAAGAAAAGTATTCTCTTGGATTATCTATTATGTTCGGAAAATTGCCAGCCGTTCGATCCGTGGTCCGCTGGACCACGCGGGATCCAACAGTTCGCGACGCGCATCTCTTTCGCGAACCAAAAGAAACAATTGACGCTAGTGCCCTTACCTGGTCTGAAGATGCAGGAGGGTAGAACGTTAAATCGCCTAGTTGTCTTCTTCAACCTCGCGCGAGCAACCTGCCGCGATCCGAGGTCAACTCGGAGGTTGACTTCGAGCTCTCGTCCACACACGATCGATCTGATCAGTCCCATAGCACCGCCTGCTCTTCGCAAACTTGCCTAACTTGTCAATTGGTGGCTGGCTTTGCTCCTTCACCGCCAGTAAGCTGCCGGTGCTCCGACGATGGTTGCGGCTAGTCGAGGGGGAAGAACAGGGCGATTGGTCCAATTGAGAGCACGAGGACGCTCGTCGCAATGCTCTGAACTCGAGGGCAGGGTTCACGCAATCCCTCGTGAAGCCCATACCCCTCCCTTTATATAGGACCTCTTACAGGTGTCTGAGGAATTGGTGACTTCTCCAATCCTCCACGAAAACACCCATAGATTGGGTCGAGAAGCTTCATAATAGACTCCCAAAGGTGATGGACTCGTCCACACCTCTGTTTATTGCATAAAACGTGAACAAATTCCGATTCTTTCCCCTCTCCCTTTCCTTCTGTGACTCGGGGTAGACGATGCACAATCATCGTCAGATCCGTGGTCCTCTGGACCACGCGGGGATTCGATGGCTGTCATCGCCCCCGAGTTTTCCTTTTTCTTTTTAAACAAGAAAATCATGTATTATTTATTTCAATTCATTGCAAACTTGTAAAATCCATAACTCACTCCTCGTTTATCCTTTTTCATTCAAATTTTAAAGGAAACTCTTGCTTGGCATTATCTACTTGTGTACCAAATTTGAAACCCAAATTCCAAAGGAAAAGGGTATTTCCTTCATAAGCAAGTTAATAAAACCAATTTAATTGGTATTTTCTCTTTCTTATGCCATTATCTTGGTATCTTGGACTCCTTGGACCTCAAGGAACCCTAAAGGCACAAAATTCCCTCTTGGAGGATATTCCCTAGCCTTTTTCTTTATCTTTTCTCCTTTTCTTATTTATTCATTTATTGTTTGAATTTCTTTATCTTTTTCTTGTTATTGGGCCCAACAGCCAATAAAGCCCACGAAGTAACCAAACAAGGCTATTGTAAACGAAATCCATTTCATTCAAATAAATAAAGCAATTGTTGATTTCATTTATCATTAAAAGGAGAAATACAATTTCATTACACAGCTAGGAAAAATGGTGTTATAACACCTTGTTTCTTCACCGCCCAACATTCACTCCCATAGAGCATGGCTGGCCGTATAGCAATTTTATAAAACTTGCTTTTTAGTCTGAGAGGGATCTTCCGATCACATAATACTCCAGTGGCACTCCTCCATTTCAACCATCCTGCAATGATCCTATGACAAACGTCATTTTGGACATCGCCATCTGTTTGAATGATAGAGCCCAAGTAACGAAATTTATCACATTTTGGTATATCTACTGTAACATCCCAGGATTTGAGGCCTTGGATAAGTTGATCTTAAAAGGAATGATTGGACTACCCATATCACCAAGGTGCACCTCCTTTTCCGGGAGCCCATCACTAAAGAACTCCATAGTTAAGCGTGCTTGGCTTGAAGTAGTACTAGGATGGGTGACCAGTCGGGAAGTTGATCCTGGCTTGCGCGTCAGTGTGGACAAAGTGCGCAGTTAAGGCTAGTGGTGGTCTGTGGGGCCAGTCGTCATTCCTGAAACTCTACTAGAGCCTTAGGCAGTGGGCCCGGGCGTTACAAATGGTATCAGAGCCATAACCCCCTCCAGTAGGTGGGGCCCACATGGGCATGGCATGCCAGTCTTGAGCCGTGCGGTCCAGACATGTAGGAAAGGGCTGTCCATGGTTGACGTAGCCACCCTTGCGCTGGTATTCCGTGATCGGGAGTTGGGTGTCCATGGGCCATTGTGAGTCTGCATTGAAATGGGGTCAGATTATGAGGCCATATAGTTGAGCCTTGACGAGGACGTCAAGAGTCTAAGTGGGGGAGATTGTAACATCCCATGATTTGAGGCCTTGGATAAGTTGATCTTAAAAGGAATGATTGGACTACCCATATCACCAAGGTGCACCTCTTTTTTCGGGAGCCCATCACTAAAGAACTCCATAGTTAAGCGTGCTTGGCTTGGAGTAGTACTAGGATGGGTGACCAGTCGGGAAGTTGATCCTGGCTTGTGCGTCAGTGTGGACAAAGTGCGCAGTTAAGGCTAGTGGTGGTCTGTGGGACCAGTCGTCATTCCTGAAACTCTACTAGAGCCTTGGGCAGTGGCGTTACATCTACTCCGTCCAACTTTGCTCCACCATTCACACTGCGAGATTGGCTGATCTAGTGAGATTTTGTTTTGGGAAGGGGGTGGGGGAGGAGGCTAGATTTTCACTTGCTCTATTCCCTACCTTACACTATTCTGCTATAAATGAGGTATCCTTGTCTGCACAATGTGCTCTATTATTTATTGGTCATTTAGGTTCTTTATTATTTTTTCAACTTCATCATGTACTTGCAAATTCAAATGATATTGACGTGAGTACTTCACCTAAGTTTTCATTAGACTGGATCATGATGGATCTCGAATGTGAAATTAAAACCTAACCGAATCAGTGGAATTTGAAACTTCAGAAGGACGTTTCTGGATTTTTTGTTTAACACCCTCAGGATTACTTTCGTAGAAGCTAGGCCGATTATGCCAGATTCCTACTTAGAACATTCCATTGGATTATGCATAAAATACTAGTTTAGTGGGAGAGTATAATTTTGTATGATTTCAATGTCTCCTTAGATGTGTGAATAATTTTAAGGAAAGCATTTGTGCAACATGACATAAAACGGAAATAAAAAAAATTGAGGTTGAACTAAGATAATTACTAAAGATGCTTGTATTTATTTCTCTTGCTTCTGGGTAAGAAAAATTGAACCTGAGCTGCTTGTCTTATGGTTCCTGACTTGCTATACATCCTGTTCTACTTATTGCTTTGATCGTTCCTAGTAAATGGACAGCTAAGGCTGTGATTCCTTAATTGACTTTCATAGCAGCCTGTCATTTTTCAGTATATATACAGCAATTTCGTTATCGTTTCACCCACACCGTTCAGATGTATCATTTGTCTTCGGAATTGCAGTTTACCAGCTAATGCCTCTTTTCTGACAGATGATCTCTTCAGTATGCGTGAAGAGGTTAATTATTCCATCCATACCACGTTTAAGGGAGATGTGGACAAATTCTTTCAACTTCATGCCATTGGAAAGCACTCTTACAGAAGAAATGAGAAGCTTGCGCTTGATGATTTTTGGTCAAACAACCTGGCTGCAGAAGTCCATTGCAGATGGACAATCAGGAAACCAGGAAGGTAACCTCTGTTCAGATCTAGGCGGAATAGAAAATTCTGGATATAGCTATTAGCACCTATTAATGATTTTGTTTATTTTTTTTAGGCTTTTACTATTTAAAAGTACAATCTATATGTATTTATGATAAAGAAACATTTCACTTTGTTGGATGGGTGCAATAAATATCTGTAACAGAGAAATTAGCTATGTATAAGGATCCGTTCAGGTCTATATTAATCAATATGAAAAGCTATTTTCTATATTAAGATACTTTCTATATGTGTGAGGGTTCCAATGTTGGCCACTAGTGCTCAAATACTATACACGCACGTGCGCGTCCCATATTTTCCACAATCGTCATGTCCGTGTCCATATCCATGTCTGCGCTTCGTAATTCTTACATGATTCACTTGATCAGTGTGGATGATATGCTCATAGTTGGAAGATAGATTGATGTTGCAAATATAAAGAATAATTTAAAGAAAACTGTGAAATATAAGATTAGATTGAATGCAATGGGATGAATACAAGACTGGACGCCCTCTCCTTTATATAGGAGAGGGGAGACGCCCTAAGACTTGGGACACAAGTAATCTAAACGGGCTGAAATACAAAAGCCTAATAACTAATTAACCTATTAACTAAATAGGCTAATATAGACTCTCTAACACTCCCCCTCAAGCTCGAGCATGGATGAAACACATGTCCAAAGCTTGGAGGTTACAAGACTCGATAAAATGATAAAAGAAATGATAAATGAAAGATAAAAGATAAATATGACTCCCTATACAAAAATTGATACTCCCCCTTAATTAATACTCCCCCTGAACTATGTGGTGACAATGCCTCTCTTCTTTGAAATTGTATTCTGCAGGCTGGAGATCCTCGAGTTTTGAAGGTCTTTGGAGTGTATCTGGAATGAAAAGCATCTGAAGAATGGAACCTGATACTACAGTAGTAATTCGCCAGTTGGAGCAAGACGATCCTCAACACTATCTTTATGTCATCTTCATTGGATTACATACTTAACGCGACATGAACGCGGATGCCCATTCGAATTGTCTGAGAAGACGTGCATAACGTGGCACGAACACGAAAAGATGATATGCTAGTGATACGATGCAGGTACCATAACTCTGTAGCATGAACCTCGGGGGCTTGACAGGAAAAGAGATATCATCCATAAAGGAAAGTCCCAAGTAGATCAACAACAGGTGATGTCAAAATAGCAGATGCGGCTCGGAGAAGACGTGATGAAGCAGCTCAGTGAAGATAAACTGGATGAATCAACTTTTCAGAAGTAGATTGGCAGGCTTACTGAGCTTTTGAAAATCTGAAGCACCCTCTGTCTCATGTGAATGCAGCTGAAGTACACCATCAACACCTGACGTACATAACGCGGTACGAACGCGGATAGCTCGGTGTTGATGTTGAATGAGGATCCTTCAATGCTGTCTAGAAGTAGAGAACAAATGTGCTGAACAATGCGAAACTCCATGAAGATAATAGCCTGGAACATATATAGCCTGAATACATATATCACTCCTCATTCTCTCTCATACATATTCTCTCACTCTCTCTCTCTTCTCATCTCTTCCTCTCCTCTCTATCCCCCCCGCACACCAAATACGACGAGAGTGAGTATTTGGTGTGGAGAAATGGACATATGACCCCCCGTACGGTGGAAAGGGATACACACATGATATGGGTGGGTGGGAAAGGAATTGGTGGATTTGAAAGAATTTTGTGTATATGGAGATGTGTAATATGTGGAGAATGAAACCGATAACCGGAGAGAATATGCTAAATGGGTCAATGTAAGATCCGGATAGAAAAATAAATGGATCTAATCCCAAAAAATCCGATTAGGCTAAAACTTGGATCCGATTAACAAAGATATGAATGATTAAGGATCCAAATAGGCATAATGAATATGGGGGAAATTAATAACTGGGAGTAGACATAGATGGGAGGTGATGGTTGAGTGATGAAGATAGCCGGGAAGGTGATGAAGAGCAACAACTTGCGGGATGTAGCAAAAAAAAATGACCGGATGCTCCTGCTTCAGCTGTCCTGTTGAGTGGCTCTCCCTTACTGTGGCACTACGGATATGGACATCCTTCATTAGAGAGCCTGAGAAAGTTAGAACCATAATTGTCTCAAGTATCGTCTCTAGAGTGTCAGTCCTGTCAAATGGGGAAACATCATAGAATGTCTTATTCCGGTCGTGTCAATAAACGAGCGCCATGTCCTTTTGAGTTGGTCCATAGTGATGTTTGGGGTCCTGTAAAAGACCATAGTTATAATGGTTTTTGTTATTTTATCTCTTTTGTGGATGACTTCTCGCGTATGACTTGGATTTATTTGTTGAAAAGTCGAGAGTCTTTGCTATCTATTGTCAACCATTTTCATCAAGAAATAAAAGTTCAATTTGATTGCAATATTAAAGTTCTTCAATCTGATAATGCCTTAGAATATGTAAAAAATGCTATGGCTGATTTTTGTAGTTCAGTTGGGATGATACATCGTACATCTTGTCCTCACACCCCTCAGCAGAATGGGGTAGTAGAGAGAAAAAATCGTCATCTCCTTGATATTACCAGGACAATCATGTTTCAATTTAATGTTCCTAAGCGTTTTTGGTCTGACGCCCTTCTTACTGCTTGTTTTCTTATCAACATGCGACCTTCTTCTGTGCTTCAAGGATGCTCTCCTTTATCTGTCCTACGTCCCAAATATCAACCTTTCCTTGTTCCTCTTAGAGTGTTTGGTTGTACATCTTTTGTCCACAATTTTGATCCTAAGACTGATAAGTTATCTCCTAGGTCAATTTAGACTCTCTTTCTTGGGTACTCCAACACTAGCAAAGGGTACAAGTGTTATTGTCCAAGTCTTCGTTGCATGTTTGTGTCTAGAGATATGACTTTTCATGAATCCACTCCATATTTCTCTCGTGTTCCCAGTAAGGGGGAACAATTATGTGAGAGAGTGCCACCATCAGATGCTAGTGAGAGAGTGCCACCACCACATCAGAGTGAGAGAGTGCAACCTATCATTCCTGACTATACTATAATTCAGGAAGAGCAGCCAGCAGATGGTCCACCAATTCAACAATATTCACATGTTTATAGCAGACGAGGCAGACAAGATCCAGAGGAGGTAGCGACTCCAGTCTCTGAGCCCTCCCCATCCTCCTCTACTCAGGGGATTCCTGAAGAACCACCTGACCTTGATGTTCCCATTACTGTTTGCAAAGGTACCCGTTCCTGTACTATTCGTCATCCTATTACAAATGTGTGTTTGTTTGTCCAAGTTATCTCAGTAGGCTCGCTCATTTGCTCTTGGGATTGATTCTGTGGTCATTCTAAGAAATCATCTTGATGCTATGAAGGATATTGGCTGGAAACATGCTATGCATGTTGAAATGTCTGCTCTGTTACAAAACAACACCTGGGAACTTGTTGACTTACCTCCGAATAAAAATGTTGTGGGATGCATATGGGCATTTACAGTAAAACATAATCCAGATGGTTTTGTGGAGAGATTGAAAGCTAGACTGGTGGAAAAGGGGTACACTCAGACATGTGGGGTCGATTTCTTTGAGACCTTTTCACCAGTGGCTTGTCTGAATTTTGTGCGTATTCTTATTTCTCTGGCTACTACATTTGACTGGCCTCTATTTCAGCTCGATGTCAAGAATGCCTTTCTTCATGGTGATCTACAAGAGGAGGTGTACATGGAGCGACCACCTAGTTTTGCTGCTCAAGGGGAGTGTCAGAAGGTGTGTAGACTGAAGAAAGCCATCTATGGATTGAAACAATCTCCTAGAGCTTGGTTTGACAAGTTCAATGATGTTGTGCTAAAGATGGGTTTTTCTCGTTCTGTTACTGATAACTCTTTATTTTATTCTACTTCTTCTAGTGGATCTATTATTATTGCTGTGTATGTTGATGATATTGTTATCACTGGTAGTGATTCCACATGCATATCTTGTGTGAAAGCGGGCTTGCAGGGGCACTTTCACACAAAAGATCTAGAAAAATTGAGATATTTTTTGGGCATTGAAGTACTTAGATCTCATACAGGTACCAATTTGTCTCAGAGAAAATATGTGCTAGATTTACTATAGGAAACTGGTATGAGTGAGTCTAAGCCTGTGTCTACTCCTATGGACTATCATGTGAAGGAGATGACTGGTGATACTAATTATCCAGATCCAGGATATTACAGGAAAATTGTGGGAAAATTGATATATTTGACAGTCACACGTCCTGACATTTCTTTTGTTGTAGGAGTGGTGAGTTAGCATATAAGCTCTCCGAAACAGTCTCATTAGACATCTGTCTGTCATATTCTGAGATATCTGAAAGATGCACCTGGTAAGAGAATCACCTATTATAGGCCGAAGACTCCTGTATCCACATTGTCTCTTACTGGTTATGCAGATGCAGATTGGGCTGGTAATCAGAATGACAGGAGGTCTACGTCTGGATATTGCACATTTCTGGGAAATCATCTTATTACCTGAAAAAGCAAAAAACAAAATGTTGTGGCAAGATCTAGCACGGAAGCTGAGTATAGAGCAATGACACATGCATGTTGTGAGTTGTAGTGGGTTCAATCTGTACTTTCTGAATTAAAGATTCCTATTTTGTCTCCTATAGAACTCAGATGTGACAATCAAGCGGCCATATACATTGCTAAGAATCCAGTCTTCCATGAACGTACTAAGCACATTGAAGTTGACTACCACTTTATCAGAGACCAGATCAAGAATGCAACTGTTGTGACTCCACATGTCAAGTCTGAAGATCAACTTGCAGATGTTCTTACAAAGCCATTGAGTCCAACAACTTTCTAGAGTTTTTGCAACAAGCTGGGTCTACATGATGTGTACACTCCAGCTTGAGGGGGAGTGTTAATATATTTCATATTTATTCTATTTTCTAATTTCTATATCCTACTGGACCTCTTATGTAAATTATCCAGTTTCTCTTATTAATAAAATTTGGAGAAGGCCTATGGCCACTCTCAACACTGCATTGCACGTTGCATTGCGGCACCACATTTCACATGTCAAATGTAATAGAGCATTGAAGAATCTTGACAGTTTTACTAGTAGATAGAAGATTAACATGAAATTTTGGAACATATAAGACAAGTTTCAGATGCATATTGCAAAATAAAGGAATTGCTCTAATGCCATGAACTGCTGTCTGAGAACCATCAGCTACCGTGACCGGAGGTAGACAGGTCGATTTTGTTAGAGTAGAGGATAAATCAGAGTTATCGGCCATATGGACCAAAGCACCAAAGTCATGCATATTTATTTTTACCAGTAGATGGAGCTGCACGCAAGGCAGACGACCCGACCTCTGAAGTAGACGGGAGACTGGACATACATTCTTGGCAGAGTTTCTCGATCAAGAAAGGGTTGAGGCGAGTTGTGATCAATAGCAGTAGTGTCGTCAACTGCATCAAAAGTGACTTGGTTAGCCCAAGCAGGCTTTCCATATTTGATCCACTACTGGTTTTCATTGTGATTGTCACATCCACAGAAATTGCAGAAGCGAGGACCACCGAGTTGTCCACCACTTGATCTAGCAAAGGGAGTGCGTCTTGAGGTAGGAGGATGGCGATCACCACGTCCACGTCCACGTCCACGACTGTGATTGTGATTAGTAGATCGTACAACTAGAGCGGGGTGCTCAATCACCGAAGTAGAAGTTACTGAAGGTAAACGTGAACACGTTTAAGCACATCTCGAAGAGTAGGCAAAGGATCGCTTGAAAGAATTTGGTCAACCACTCCAGAAAACGAGGAAAGAAATCTGGCATGAAACTGGAACATTCCGTTGTCTTTGAGCTTCCTTGATGTCAGCGGATAAAGGGTGATAGATTTCATATTCATTCCAGAGGGAAGAGCACTGGTTATAGTAGTCTTCAATTGAAGCATCAAGCGAGAATTCCTTCTTCGCCATGTTCTTGAAGATCTCGACCACCTTCTTGGGGTTCTATTGGTGGGACTAGACATGGAATAGCTGATCCCACATAGCTTTGGAATCATGTAGGCAGAGGAGTGACTGAATGATCTTTGGCTCGGTGCTATTGACGATCCAAGACATAACACCTGAGTCGTCTTTACTCCACTGGGCATAGGCTTGTGGTGTCTTGTCATGTGCTGATGCATCGGGAGGAGATTTCGAGTCGGTGGTGATATGCAAATAGTAATCTTGGTCCTTTACATACAAAATAAAGGAAGCCGACCAGAGATGGTAATTGAAGTCATTAAGTTTCACCGTGGTGACATACAAAGAACATGAAGGCTCAATAGATGCCATGACACACACGTCTGTAGCCAAGATAGATCAGAAACAACAAAATGTAGAAGACAACAGAGAGCAGAGCAGCAATATTCAGAAGATCGCTAGAAACGTCGTTGGCATAGGCAGAATAAATCCAGGATCAATAGATCCGAAGAAACCCGTGATGGGGTAGTAGAGGACAGCAGTGTATCTGACACATCGGATCATAGAAACAAGCATGGGGTAGAAAACATCACAGAATAACCTATGCCACCAACAGTGTATCTGACACATCAGATCATAGAAACAATCATGGGGCAGAGAAGATCACAGAATAACCTACGCCACCATGGAGAGAATCAATATTCTGCCATGAGGTGGCAGTGTCGGGGTGGGCAGCGGTGGGGAAGGGAGAAAGGGTGGAGTTTGGGGGTGGGGGGGTGCTAGGGCATGGGGAGGGAGGGTGGGGAAGCACTAGGGTTGGGAGGGAAAGGGGAATCAACCTGCTCTTGATACCATCTTAAAAATGAAAATACTTTCTAGCAAGTGAGTAAAAAAGTAGTACAATGTCTTCTCTTTTATAGGACAAGAGAATAAAACAATAAACACAGCTAGGCCATCTGGGATAAATAACACAAGTCACAAGTAGAGCATAGGAAAATAGTAATATGACATATCTCTTTAAGTTGGCGAGGCAAGAAGTAATTAGTTGTTGCCCGTTCTAGCATTGAAGCAGATTATAGGGCTATGGCCCATGTTTGCTGTGAGATTTAATGGGTGACATCGATTCTTCATGAACTTGGCATTTCTATATCATCTCCGACGGTCCTTAAATGTGACAATCAAGCTGTAATTCATATAGCAAATAACCCTATATTTCATGAACGTCCCAAAATCATAAGAGGTTGACTGCCACTTCGTTCGCGATCTGATCTGTGCGAAAAAGATATGTCACTCCACATGTAAAGAATGGAGAACAGCCTGCCACATCTTCACCAAGACGCTTCCTCCTACCTCCTATAGCTACATTTGTAGCAAGCTGGGAATACGTGATGTGTACTCTCCTGTTTGAGAGGGAGTGCTTGTGTAATACGTAATCCTATCTTATCTACTTAATTAGGACTAATGTGTCTCTCCTACTTAAGCCCATTAACGCCAGTCTAGTTATCATATTATGTTTCTCGTGCATATCGTACCTTGAGTCAGATCTATATACAGGACTCATTGCACCATATTATCAATAATAAGATTTCTCTCTAAGTCTATCAAATCATCTTTTCTTTCTATGAAACCAAATTTTCTTAAGCAAGGATGCCGCAATCTAAAAATTTAGACTCTGCAACAGTCCAGAATTTCAAGATTAGCCATCTCCATATGTTTGTTAAAGGTGAAGTAGAGCATATAGAAGCAAAGATTCTTCCATTAACGGGAGATCTTGTGTTGAGGTTTTATATCTATATCTTCCGTACAGCGTGAAATTTGCTTTACCAATATGGTATGGTTTTGTTTTATAAAGCATTACAACATGTACTTAGGGAATAGATCCGCATGTATATTTGTTTTATATGTTCATTGATTGTTTATAAACATTTGCATACTCATCTATCCTAAAGACTGGCTATTAATGGTATCCACTAATTATATATCGATTTCACGTTTACTGCTTCTTGTAAGTTGAAAAATAGACTCAGATGTGGGAAGTAGATAACATCATGTATGCCGTGAGATTACCCAATCTCTCTGTAATCCGGCTCACCGTTTTCTTATTCTTTGAATTTGAGTTCGGAAAATGAACCTGTAGTTTCTTTAAAGCACAGCCTTCTCATTCTTTCTGGTATGTTTTCAGGAGCCAACGATTCTATTAATGCTGGAAACGATACTTCAGAAGTTAACAGTTCCGGTCGAACTACAGCTGCTGGACATCTTCCCCCGTTTTCCAATCCAAAATGTAATATGGAGACTTCTCATCCAGATGAAGGCTTAAAATGGCAATTTAGAGACGGAACTCCACTTGCTGCTACCAGATCCAGTTGTAGAATGCTGGGTGTTTTAAACGATGCTCCCGTTCTGAAAACGAAATCCACTAGTAGAAGGGCTCTGTTTTCATCCCGACTGAACTTGGCTGGTTGAGATGACTCCTTTGGGAAACGATCATAATGCATTTTGAATATGTACCGGTAATGAACATAGGTACATGAATTTTGTCATGTAGAAAAGGCAAGGAATGAGCTTGGAGAATGCTGCTTAACCAGTTCGTCCAAGTTACCTTTGGTGGTCCCGGTTTTGTAGAAAGCGCTTTGTGCCACCGTCGTTTGTAAATGGGAAACTTCTCTTAAATTATGCAGTCGGGTTTTTAAGCTGTTGGAACGTCGATAGTGGCCGGGTATCTTTTGCCTCTGTAAAAGGAAGACTCCAAAATTTGAAAGTTATTCCGTACAAAACCTTCCAGCGCTCTTCGATGATGGCATCGCATATTCTCATTAACCACGCACATTATAAATTGTCTTTCAGATAATGAAGCAGTTTCTGTAAGAGTGTATCTTCACTAACTCCCTACTATAACCCAAAAAAAAGGGGTTGTACACTGGCCACGTCCAAGGTTCCTCCAAGAGGAAGCTCTGATCAACTTTCTAAGTGTAGTATGTTTTAGGAGATTCAGATTTCAGAATTGAAGAACAAAGATGTGAGGGTTGTTGGGCTGAATGGTGTTCGCTTCCACTCTTCTCCTACATTGCCTAGTTAGGGCTGGGTATGAAACCACACTAGATCATAAACATTGAACCAAATCGATTCGAACAAAGTTGTTCGTTTCAGCTTTAGGAGGTTGTATGGTTTGGTTTGGTTTCAATTTTTTTTAAACATTAAACAACATATTGGTTCTGGTTAAGGGTGCATGCTGACCAAATATATGGTAATAATATAAATATTTATAACAATGTAATAATACTCATTTGAATTTAATTATATCATACCAACAAATTTATGTTAAAATGTATAACTAGTATTTGATACACGTGGTTTCAATGTAAATAAATGAAACATGCATACTGATTTGAAGTTAGTTGAACTATGTCAACATATCTTTTATGTATGTGCTCTTATACTGACCATTTCTAAAGAATGCCTATTGGAAGTTGTCAGATTGATTGATAAATAATTATAATAAATAATGGATTGTTGTGAAACATTTGATAAACAACTTTATAGTTTCTCAATTAATAATTTGGAATCACACTAAACCGAGCCAAATCAAAGCCAACAATTCAATTAGGTTATATAGTAGTTAAGGGTTTAGTTTAGTTTGAACATTTTATAAACTGGTCTATATGATTTGGTTTGTAATTTTCATGGTAAACTGAACCAAATTAAGCTATGTCGGCTCCCACATCTAGTCATACTGGAAGTGGAATTTAATTGATCTTGTAGGTTTGACATGGTCTATCTGCACAAAATTTTTACGGAAGCCTGTATATTTTGACAAGTCAAAAGTTAGATTTGTGTTTTAATTCCATTTGTTTGATAAATTTTAAGGCAAGATGAGTCAGTGCCTCTTCAAAAAGATGTTACCTAACATCATGCATACTATAATATTGTATTAATGTTTCTTGGTTACACCTAGACATGTCTGTTTTATTCCTTTTTCTAGTCGATAGATACTAAATGTATACTCGATTCTGGTTGTCTAAATCGATATAGTAAGTTTATTAATCTACAATGTCCTAGATCAAATTTTGTTGTTGGTTGCTTATTGCACTTTCGTTTTAAGTTATGGGTAACCTTAAATAAACATGACATTTTTACATATGATTTGTTTACTTATGCTGGTTCTTATTAGTTTATTTACATGTTGAGCTATTACATTTACTTTGAGGTAAAACTTCAGTTTTAAGTGATAGTCATGCTATTGCTAAAATAAATAGAATTACCATGTTGTTCAATGTTGTTGTTGTATTTTCATAATGACCTCCAACTCCTTGAAAAACATGTGTAGTGTCTAGTAAGATCCCATTATCAATGGAAGAGCTATAAAAAAAGAAACATTTATTAAGGAACAACATGAGGGCTAGATCATATGCAAAGTGCATACACAATAGAATAATAAATATCTATATTGCCAATTATTTTTCTCCTTTTTTTGATGGAACTTAGGTCTCCCGACAATGGCTTATACAAAACATAGTTGTTTCCAAAATAAATGAAGGAAACTAGGTCTACAAAATCACAAAAACAAAGAGAGTGGAAAATTCTTGAGTTGGGGCTCAATAGACCAACATCACAAGCAATGGGAGACATTATGAAGCTTGTTCTTGGTGAGTGATTGAATATGCTACAATAAAATATTTTACATTATTTTAATTTCTCAATTTCAGCACTAGAATCTCCATATTGATCTCATTTAGGTTAATATAGAGGCTTTCAACAAATAATTCTTATTGTCTTTATTTCATATGACCTTAGGTCAAAAGGGGAATTAATTTAAGAAGTTGATTAAGATCTATGAATCATGCTTCAAAATATGTGATTAGGAGTCTCGAATGCTCCACAATGAAGATTTTAAGCATAGAATATCATTTCAAGCTACATTCAATCAAGAATAATCAAGGATGAAGTTAAAATCTCTTCACCATGCTCTAGTCAATTGAGTGACACTTTAGCGGATCCACTAGAACTCACAAGCTCGATTGTAGATATGATTCAAGGCATTCATCTTTAGTCGATCAAGTGGGACTGCATTTGACCATTTGACACTAGAAGTAGACATCAAGGATCCACACCTATTTGACTGGCTCACTGGTTAGTCAAACTATTGCACCTCATCACATAACTACATTGTCTAAATCCAATCGATTGAAAAATCATCTTGCTGATCAATTGGGATGGAACAAATACTTGACCTAAAAAGTACTATCCAATTTTCTTAATCAATTTATATCATAAACAAATTGGTTGACCCTAGATTAAAAATATTACAGAACTAGTCCATCAACCAAATCCTTCACTAGTCGACCAAATAAAGGAAGCTAAGTACAAGGAGTTTGTCAAGTGATTCACTATTGATTGACTAACCCGTGAGCAAGAAATAAACCACTTCATCATTTGATCGACTCCCATACCAATTGTTCTACAGGAAACCTCACCTAGTTGACCGATTGGGAGCTCAACTAATTGACTCAACATTGTAATGGAGTCAGAGCCAATGTAGTAGATCAATTGCATTCCAATCATATGACTGAAACCAAGCAATATCTTGGGACCATGGATCAACTGATCAACCCATGTAGTAGTCGAGTGACTACGTCATCATATGCAAGATAAAGCAAAATTTGGTTGAAACCTTACTCAGATTTACCTTGAACCCAATATGACAAACCTAAAGGTAAGTCCCCTCAGTAGCCATAGAAGGACACCCCCATAGGGTTGAAAGAGCACATTTGGATGAGACAAAAATGAAGGTGAGGAGAACATAGGAATCAAGATATATTTTTTCTTCTAAGACGACCATAGATTGATAATTAAAAAATTCTTGCATCTATAATAAAGAAGTCCATATTTGTTTTCCTCAATTGTTCATATATATATATATATATATATATATATATATATTCTCTTCTTGGAGTTCCCTGTCATGGACATGAGTGAGAGTGAATTCATTTCTTTATGCTTTGGAATTTTCACATGGAACAAGAAATGTAATTATTATAGTTTCTTATTTGTAGTCTCTTAGTTGATATGGTTCATAGTTTTTGTTACATTTTTCTCAGATTTATCTAATTGGTCACCGTTCTCTTTTAATTTGATTATCTAGATTACTATTTGTGAGAGTAATATCTAAAATGGATATGTAATTTACCTCTACACAAAAATGGATGATGATATTATAGGTAGAACTCCATGCTAAATAATTGTAACATTTTATTCTATTGTGGGAGCATATAAAGCTCCATGCATGACGTGCTACTCTATTCTTGAAGGGAAAGTAGAAACTTTTTTAACACTAGCCTATCATTGCTTTAAGTAAGTATCAACCTGAGAGGTTATCATTTCAGAATGCAAGTTCCATGGTGGTGAACCTCAACCTAATATCCTTCCAAATTTGGTTGACCCAAGCTTACTCAATTTCCCTAATAATAATTAGTTCTAAATTCTCTTGCTATGTTAATCACATAGATAATCTGATAGAGATAAAATATAGATTTCTTTCTCCCTTTGGGATTTGATCCTAAAATACTACAATAATAATATTCTCTTGTGCGTGAGGTTAGCATGAAATATTGAGTAGATTTTGGTGTCTACGATCATCACTGTTGTTGAAACTCCAATTTTGATATGTCCAAATTTGATTGTCAGTGTATCAAAAACATTGGTAAGGATCAATGAAGTGATAACAAATTCAATTCAAGATATGTGAACTTATTAAAATCATTACATATTTAGCAGTATACTATGGGTGTTACCTTAGTTACCAAAATTTTCCTTATAACATTTATGGTTGCATTGGAATGAGAGAATGCAACGACATTATCTTAAGTCTATGGGTGACATCTTGAGTGATGTCAGGATACAATGAGATAATTCTATGAATGCATAATAAGTTCAATATACCGTGAGACTTTTGATTAGATAAATGACCATACATTAAGAATGTTTTAACAATCACAATGCATGATAGTCAAATATGAATTGATCAAAGAACAATCCTAGTGTCAAACATGATTATAGTTCACATTTGTATGATTCAAATATCAACTTCTTATTGAGAAAAAAACTAATCGAGATGGATATCCGACCAATAGGTATTCTATAGCATGCAACCTTGCTTAGATGTTACACGAGGGTTCTACCTGAGGGACCATATGACATTTACACCTAAACCCAACCCAAATCACCCCACATAAGCATCTTGTTCACCCTAAATTCATTGAAAACTATGTGGGCACACACCATATACGGGTCCACCCATGTCATCCTTTCTAATCCAAAATAATATGCCACAATGGCTTGATCAAAGTTTTCTAAAATTGAGATAAAGGTGGTTTCTCTACAAATGCAACCCCTTTGAAGATCATGATCTCCATCCCAAAACTTGATTCATTTTCCTCAATTTAGTGCAACATCATCCAAAATGCCACGATGGCCACACATCATATACACACCCCCTTTATGTGTCCTAGGATGCCAATGCAGGCGAGGTTCATTAAGAAATTCTTTATTAAGCTCTAAAGACAGGGGGTGGGTGCCCATGGAGGGTGCCATACTTTTTTGGGGCTTGTTTTGATAATTACTAATGAGACAAGGTTTAACTCACCTATGATCCTAATAAAAACCTTCAACATCTATGAAAACTACCCCGATCGTCATTTACATAGGCTAGTACCCCAAAAATTAGAGAACCACAAACCTCAAGCACAGTACTCAAAACTTCATCTCTGACCTCAGAATCCCTAGAAAAACCTAAGTTAGGAGCCCGTTGGATTAATCAGGGTAAGCTTAATCTTTGAAGCTTCTGATCCAACCCCTTTAGTGAAGAACAAAGGAAAATGATCCTAATCCACTACCATGATGTACAAGCAAGGTAGAACGGTTCTAGCCATAGTGTAGACCACTCCGTCTATTCCATTTTACCTATGCCATAATGTGTGATGATATGGATACTCGAGATTTATGATTCAAGTAAACTAATTCTGTACTAACATCCTTTTGTTCTACTAACATGCATGCAAAATTTACACCGCCCATTTAAGTTAAGAGTCGATTTATATTGAAAACCCTCTATTTTTAACTTGCCTGGATTGGAAATAATGAGTTTGGGCACATAGGGGTGCCTACCATCTGCCGCATGTATGACTCGGTGTCTAACTGTATTCTTTGGCCATTAATTGTACCTTATCTTGTTGATTCGAGCAATTTTTTCATACGGGATTTCTTGTTTTTCCTTTTTATATCGTGGAAACTCCATTTAAACCTTGTTCTCTATGCTCGAGTTAGGATGTTAGGCCATTAAGTATTTCAAACCAACTGAAAACACAATGGAGAATATGTTGGGAAATAGCAACAAAGTTTCTAACTACCTAATTGAGGTAGAGTTTACTTTTTCATTTTTCAGTTGGATGAATATTGTGCCATTTCAAGTCCGCCCACTATATTGATTGCATGGTTTCCTGTTGTGTATGAGAAACAAGGACTCAAAGTGGGCACCCCCTAGATGCACACCCCCTTTTCTAGGGTCTCCACTTCTGACATACTAATAAGCATTGATTTTATCGCTTTCTGAAAGAAAACACGTCCCTAGATTAACCCCCCGACATTGATGCATGCCAAGTTTTTTGTAAGAGGAAGTTAGAGTCATGCATTTGGAATCTAGACTAAAGGTTGGGCACCCATCATGGAGCACACCCTATGGACATCATGGAGATTGTCAGGCGGACTTGAGATGACCATATATTGCATGCATACTCAAAGGGACTCCCATATGATGCACACCCAATTTAAACCCTCATTTTAAGTCAAATTGGAGAAGGGATAATATACATGGTTGATCAAAATCCAGGCTCAAGGGATGCACTCCTCAAGCACGTCCACTTGGCATCCATGTTGATGATCCTCATCTCAATCAAGTCTTTAATGAGGTTGTAACATACTCGAATCTGAGTATATCCCTCAGCCTTCCCTCTCTTAGACTCATTTTAATTATCTTAATATTAAATAAATCTTCTCTTGAATTAAATTAATTAAGCTTACTTAGAGACAATAAAATATTATGTTAGAACAAATAACCTTAATTAATTAATTAAGTCTTCAATTGAGGTTAATTATACAAATTCATCAATTAATTAACTTTAACCCTGATTTGGCACCCTAGAATAACCCTAAGTAGACCTGTAAATGGATATCCGGAACCCGCACATTCGATCCGGATTTGAGTCTGAAATTTTGAAAAAAATTCAACATCCGTATAATTCAAATAGGATTCAGGATATCAAATTTCATATTTGAAAATTTCAGATAGGATATCAGATATGGCTGTATCCGCTCTGAAAAAATCAGAATTTGTCAAATATATACATATATTATTATAAATATATAATCTATATGTAAAAATATGAAAATATAGATATTTTATCATATGTATGCATAGTAATATCAATGGTTTCTATATATAATATACTTATAACAATACATATATGATTTCTAGTTTGGATGGGATATTTATCCAAATCCAGATATTATTTTTCAGATCAGATTCAGATAATATTACATGATATCTGTCGGATATCGGATCGGATATCAGATTGAATTATTTTTTCATATTCGGATATCAGATATAGTAGTATCCACTTCTTATTCAATCCATTTACAGGTCTAACCCTAAGTCTAGTTGATGAAATGAATTAATAAATACATATAGGAGGATAATAAATACATTAATTGAGTACTTATTAATCAAACAAAGAAATGAAGTAATGAATGCCATCAAATGCAATTATGATTGAGTTCTTTACATCTTGATTAGCCAACATGCCAACTTTGAGGTCAAATGGACATTATTTACACTCCAAATTAATTGAATGAATTTTATAAGTTTTTGACATATTAATGTAGACAATATTTTAATTAAATCAAGGCTCCATCCATTTATTCATGTAAGATATCTCTCATGGTCTCCCCTCTTCTCAATTATGATGTATGATCGATGCATTCTCACACGGATGTCAACCGCAAAGCCATTGGTAACCAACTTTGCTGGGACCCCCTCTTCCTCTTCATCTCTACCTCCCTCTCCTTATTTATCCTATCCACTTTTTCTTTGTGCTTCCCTCTCTCTCCCATAGCACTAAACCCTAGCCTTCACCATATCCCACTTGTCATACCTACCAGCCTCACCAACAACATAACCACCATTGACACAAGATCTGGCTAGGACCACGAGCTGCAAAAGCACCTTTTTCCTTCATCTCTAGGAATGCCACCCGCTTGCTTCTCCTACCTTTTTGTGCTACTGGGTGTAGCAGTGAAAAATTACAACCACAAATTGTAGGGTTCATCGTGATAACTACCACTTGACCACAAGCCACCATTATTTTGTAACCTAAAACTAACATCTACTCCACATGGTCCTCATCTATGTCTAAACCCTGACAACACCAAACAGCCACCCATCTGCCTTCCCTCTTCATTTTGCTTAGATGGTTCCCTCCACCTCAACTTTGTTCTCAGCACTCCAGAATGGGGGCACTTATGTAGGTTCCTAAAGCAACTCATAACTTGGAAGGTTGCAAGTGTTTAGGTTTGCACTTTGGAACCCTTCTGATCACCAGTTTCCCTTATTTCCTTCTTAACTACCAACTAAAACCCTTATCCTCAACAAGGTTTCCCCATGAGTCCAAATTTTCTATTGGGTAAGTTACAATTATTCCTTCTAGATTAAATCCTCCCTTGAAGTTGTCCGATGGTATTTTGAGTTTCTTAGGGACTTTCTTTGATTCGGTGTCACTCCCCATCTTCTCCCTAATGGATGTCTAAGGTAGAGCAATAATAGCTTGTGCCTAGCATGATTGCAGAAGATAGTGAGGCCAAGTTCATAAGGAATCACATCCTTCCCTAAGTCTCCATGCCCACAAGATTACCTTCGACCAAGTCTAAGGAGATCCAATGATAAGGATTCAGCCAAAACCATCCACTCCGATGCAAACTAAGGATTGATCATTCAATACCATTTGCATTCTATTCAACAATAAGTTAGTATACATATATCAACTCTAATTTATGATTTTGATAATTAGTTTGATAAGACAAGAGAGGATTTATATAATATTAATGATTATATGAATGATAAATGGAACTCCAATAGATATTTAGATTAATGTTCAATGAACTATGTAGTCCACACGTATAAACATAGTAGTGTATAAATATCAAGAAGAAGAAGGTCTTTCATATTCTATAGAACAATATCTTAATAAAGAAATTACAAACATTGGATGAGATTATAATAAATCTATCTAGGATATATTAGTGAATTTGTGTAATAAAGTGTATAATTTGATCAATATTCCTAGTGTTTACCACCTATGCATATACATATATACATAAATGAACTAATAACTAGAAAATTTAATAATTCTGGCATACTTTAATGAAGTATAACCTAAATAGTAATTGCATTCATGCTGTAATATTTAAAACTCTAGATGTATGTGTATTTTTGGGATTTAGATGTACAATATGAATTTCATAAATATCTCTTTTACATCGACCAACGTTGAATAAGTTATAAGAGAAAGATCATGTAAAATATGATTAATTCTAGTACCAAAATGTAGTATGATGGAATATACATATTAGTTTAATCCATATGTGCATAAGAGGTATATATGTATTTACATATGAGTGTGTGCAAGACTTAAACCTTAGACTCTCACAATAAGAACATTTTAGTAAATATACCTAACATGGAGTATATATTCACCCTAGTCGGTTAAATTTGAACCATGTGAGACTTAAATGGGAGGAATGCATATAATTACCCACATATATGTGTCTTAGACATACTTAGACTTATATTATTAAAGGTGAATATCCAAAGTAAATTAAATACCTAATTGATAATATGTTCACTTAATAAAATTAAAAGCCCTTATGTAATATTAGGTGATCGTAAAAAAGGAAAGCGATATATATATATATATATATATATATATATATATATATATATATATATATATATATATATATATATATATATATATATATATATATGCTAGGAATGCAAATATTTTTTTTGGTTTAACTAACACACTCAATGTATTCCTGGATGAAAATTTGACATTGTGGGCCAAGTATATCTATTGAGTTAACCATGAGTCGTGAACTTGAGTATGTGCATTCTATATTTAAAATTAAGCATTTATATGACTTGATGTGCATTTCTCATAATGAGGCATCTCTTGACATTCCTATATATATATTTTAATTTTATTATTTTTTTTATTGGCCTCATTATTGAAATAATCCAAAATCCCACATAATCATGTTTATATTACATTTGTAACCCTCCTGCTATGCTAAGTAATCTTGTTGATGTCATTGTTGGACATATGTCTTTCCTTTATATTCTGTATGTGGTATTAGACTAACATAAATAATCATTTTTTTATAATAGGTCATGCTTTTCTGTCTGTGGTGAGCTATTCAACTGTTAATAAAATATGGGTGGCTATTCTGCCCATGCCCATTTTAAGCCAGTGATCCTTTGAGTCTTGGACCTACCTTAGTTATCTCTAGCTTACTATATCTACATGCACTTGTTTGATCTTATGAATTGATTAATGCCAATACACTTTATGATGCTCAATTACTCTTTAATGCCTCATTCTCTTTCTTTATTCTAATTAAACTTATGTACTTTCTAATAGACCCCTCTTGAACGACAACTCCCTATATTGGACTCTTTGATCTAAAATGCCTAAATATTTTTTTTATGCATATACTCCATGTTTATTGACCAATATCTTTATCAACCTTTTTTGTGTGTTGTTCCCAAACCTCCCAGGTGTAAGTGTTTTAGAAGACAATGACTCGTGAAGACAATTTAAGGAGTCTAGATTTGAGGATAACTTAGGATATCCAGGTTTCGCTCTATAGTGGTCCTAGTAATAAATTATATGTACCTTTCACTTTGTAATTGCACTATTGAGGTGAGGAACAATCTATGAATAATGATGAGAATGATTTTATAATAGTTACATTATCTACTGCTACTTAAAATCTATGATTAATATATCATACTTAATAAATTTAAAATTCATCTTTTTTTCACACATATATGTGTGTTTGGATTGGATGGATTTATTCCTCAATTAATTAAGGAGTGGATCCCATCTTAAGCCTCACCCTTTAAAGAGGTGTGTCTTTGTAACATGCCCTCCTTCTATTTTCCTTCGAGCCGTTCTTTCAACTATCTACTAGGTTGTATTGAGGCTTTTTAGTTTTTTTTTCATTATGTTCATCCATCTAGAGGACACCCTCTCTATTTACTTTTTCATCTTATCTTTTTATTGAATTCCTATCTTGAAAATAAATCCTTTTTTCTCTGATGGGTTGTTTATCTTGGGTGCTCCTTACATATTCTTATGTCTCTCTTATTGACTTATATATGTAAAAAATTCAAATATGGACAACAATCACAGACACCTCCTTTGTTCTCTATGATGATTGATAATTAAATGGTCATGTATGTGCTTTTTCTATAACTATAACTGGTCTCTCCCTTAATACACCCCATATAACTAACCATTTAATCTCTTTGCAAGTTAGTACACATGGGAATTATTACTTAGTTGAATATTATTTAATCAAAATTTTATTGAATTTTATTTTCTATTTTTCTAATCCTCTACATGTACATGCTTTCCCTTGTCTGTTATATGATGCAAAATATAAGTATTGGGATTAAAATCAACTTCGTGTTGTGTACCCTCCCTTTCCCAAGATGTCAAGCAAGGGAAGAGTAGCCCTCACACTACCTAATTTGAAAGACACCATGGAATCAATAATGGCAGGGACATGTGCCAATAGGTCATCCTTATCCTCAAACTTGTCCAATCCTTTGTACTTATGATGAAATGTGGTTGTCAATTAGGAGAGATATTAAGGGTAGCATCCTATCATAGTGAACCCAGATATAGGTTAGCACACATGACTTGACCCAATGGACCTGACTTGAACTAGATTCGACCCTAATATGTATTCTTTAAGTAGGTTAAGGTCTAAGGTTTTCTTTTAGACCCTAAGAACTTGAATAACATGGCCATACCATTGTCAGATTTTATTGGCATGCTGATAAATGCCAAAGCAAGAATGATGAAGGACAATTCTTTGATAGTGGTCAACGAGATGGAGTCCAAGGATGAAAGCAAGGGGATGAAAAGTTCTTGAGGCTAAGCATAATATAGATCTTAAACACTCATGCCAAGGAGAAATAAAAATACAAGAAGAGTATGCCCTTTGTACTTGAAAGGATTCATGAAGATGAAGATGGGGATGGAGATCTCCACTTTAGGTATATACATTATTGAGATAAATTTATCTACTTATTCATCATTAATACTAGATACCAAATGTGGATCTCACATATGTTCGAATATGCAGGATCATAAAAGAAATAAGCCTTTAAGAAAGGGTGAGGTCAAACTGCGAGTCACAAGTGGAGCAAGAGTTGCTACCATTACAGTTGGAACCTATAATTTATCTATTCCCATATGGTTGTAATAGAATTAGTGAACTACTATTATGTTTGTGCTATAAATAAAAACATCATTTCTGCATCTTGTATGGACAATGATGGATATGAATTTCACATCAAGAATGGTCAATGTTCTATTACAAAATATGATATCTTTTATGGCAGTGCCACAATGTCTTATGGTCTTTATTTTCTGGATCTAAAGACAAATGTTTATAACGTAAATACCAAGAAGACTAAAACTCAATAAATCAAACAAGACATATCTTTGGCATTGTTGTCTAGGGCACATAAATGAGAATCACATATCTAGACTCCATTAAGATGGTTATCTAGACTCTTTTGATTTTGAATCAATAGAGACATGAAAGTCTTATTTATTGGGCAAGATGACTAAGACCCCTTTCACTAGTAAAAATGAGAGGGATAGTGATCTATTAGGACTCATATATACTGATGTATGTGGCCCTTTTAGAACAAATTCTCAAGGTGGTTATCAATGCTTCAACCTTATTGATGACTTCAGTAAGTATGGTTGTGTTTACCTGATGAAACATTAATCAGAAACTCTTAAAAAATTTAAGGATTTCATGAATGAAGTACAAAACAAACTTGGCAAAAGTATTAAGGCACTTTGTTTTGATTGAGGTGGATAATATTTATGCTAAGAGTTTGAGAACCTTCTAAGAGATTGTGGTATTGTATCACAAGGGACTCACCTGGAACACATTAGCATAATAGTGTATCAAAAAGAAGGAAGATGTGGTGCGATCAATGATGAGTTTATCTAAACTTATGAATAACTTCTGGGGTTATGTTCTTGAAACCACTGTGTTCAGACAAAACTGTGTACCATCTAAACTGGTTCAAAAGACACCATATGAGATATGGTATGGGAAGCGTTTCAATGTATATTTTATGAAGATTTGGGGCTATGAAGCTTACGTGAGAAAGTAGTTTCCCAAAATGCTTGGACCTAAGTCAGAAAAATTCGATTTTGTTGGATATCCTAGGGAAACCAAAGGATATTAATTTTATCCCTATCTGACAACAAAGTGTTTGTTGCCAAAGATGATGTATTTCTATAGAAGGAAATTATTTCCAAAGGAGTCAGTGGTAAGAAAGTAGAACTCAAAGAGGTTTTAGACCAATAAGAAAGCATTGAACCAATAGAGGTACAATAGGAACAATTTTATAAACTGGTCTATATGATTTGGTTTGTAATTTTCATGGTAAACTGAACCAAATTAAGCTATGTCGGCTCCCACATCTAGTCATACTGGAAGTGGAATTTAATTGATCTTGTAGGTTTGACATGGTCTATCTGCACAAAATTTTTACGGAAGCCTGTATATTTTGACAAGTCAAAAGTTAGATTTGTGTTTTAATTCCATTTGTTTGATAAATTTTAAGGCAAGATGAGTCAGTGCCTCTTCAAAAAGATGTTACCTAACATCATGCATACTATAATATTGTATTAATGTTTCTTGGTTACACCTAGACATGTCTGTTTTATTCCTTTTTCTAGTCGATAGATACTAAATGTATACTCGATTCTGGTTGTCTAAATCGATATAGTAAGTTTATTAATCTACAATGTCCTAGATCAAATTTTTTTGTTGGTTGCTTATTGCACTTTCGTTTTAAGTTATGGGTAACCTTAAATAAACATGACATTTTTACATATGATTTGTTTACTTATGCTGGTTCTTATTAGTTTATTTACATGTTGAGCTATTACATTTACTTTGAGGTAAAACTTCAGTTTTAAGTGATAGTCATGCTATTGCTAAAATAAATAGAATTACCATGTTGTTCAATGTTGTTGTTGTATTTTCATAATGACCTCCAACTCCTTGAAAAACATGTGTAGTGTCTAGTAAGATCCCATTATCAATGGAAGAGCTATAAAAAAAGAAACATTTATTAAGGAACAACATGAGGGCTAGATCATATGCAAAGTGCATACACAATAGAATAATAAATATCTATATTGCCAATTATTTTTCTCCTTTTTTTGATGGAACTTAGGTCTCCCGACAATGGCTTATACAAAACATAGTTGTTTCCAAAATAAATGAAGGAAACTAGGTCTACAAAATCACAAAAACAAAGAGAGTGGAAAATTCTTGAGTTGGGGCTCAATAGACCAACATCACAAGCAATGGGAGACATTATGAAGCTTGTTCTTGGTGAGTGATTGAATATGCTACAATAAAATATTTTACATTATTTTAATTTCTCAATTTCAGCACTAGAATCTCCATATTGATCTCATTTAGGTTAATATAGAGGCTTTCAACAAATAATTCTTATTGTCTTTATTTCATATGACCTTAGGTCAAAAGGGGAATTAATTTAAGAAGTTGATTAAGATCTATGAATCATGCTTCAAAATATGTGATTAGGAGTCTCGAATGCTCCACAATGAAGATTTTAAGCATAGAATATCATTTCAAGCTACATTCAATCAAGAATAATCAAGGATGAAGTTAAAATCTCTTCACCATGCTCTAGTCAATTGAGTGACACTTTAGCGGATCCACTAGAACTCACAAGCTCAATTGTAGATATGATTCAAGGCATTCATCTTTAGTCGATCAAGTGGGACTGCATTTGACCATTTGACACTAGAAGTAGACATCAAGGATCCACACCTATTTGACTGGCTCACTGGTTAGTCAAACTATTGCACCTCATCACATAACTACATTGTCTAAATCCAATCGATTGAAAAATCATCTTGCTGATCAATTGGGATGGAACAAATACTTGACCTAAAAAGTACTATCCAATTTTCTTAATCAATTTATATCATAAACAAATTGGTTGACCCTAGATTAAAAATATTACAGAACTAGTCCATCAACCAAATCCTTCACTAGTCGACCAAATAAAGGAAGCTAAGTACAAGGAGTTTGTCAAGTGATTCACTATTGATTGACTAACCCGTGAGCAAGAAATAAACCACTTCATCATTTGATCGACTCCCATACCAATTGTTCTACAGGAAACCTCACCTAGTTGACCGATTGGGAGCTCAACTAATTGACTCAACATTGTAATGGAGTCAGAGCCAATGTAGTAGATCAATTGCATTCCAATCATATGACTGAAACCAAGCAATATCTTGGGACCATGGATCAACTGATCAACCCATGTAGTAGTCGAGTGACTACGTCATCATATGCAAGATAAAGCAAAATTTGGTTGAAACCTTACTCAGATTTACCTTGAACCCAATATGACAAACCTAAAGGTAAGTCCCCTCAGTAGCCATAGAAGGACACCCCCATAGGGTTGAAAGAGCACATTTGGATGAGACAAAAATGAAGGTGAGGAGAACATAGGAATCAAGATATATTTTTTCTTCTAAGACGACCATAGATTGATAATTAAAAAATTCTTGCATCTATAATAAAGAAGTCCATATTTGTTTTCCTCAATTGTTCATATATATATATATATATATATATATATATATTCTCTTCTTGGAGTTCCCTGTCATGGACATGAGTGAGAGTGAATTCATTTCTTTATGCTTTGGAATTTTCACATGGAACAAGAAATGTAATTATTATAGTTTCTTATTTGTAGTCTCTTAGTTGATATGGTTCATAGTTTTTGTTACATTTTTCTCAGATTTATCTAATTGGTCACCGTTCTCTTTTAATTTGATTATCTAGATTACTATTTGTGAGAGTAATATCTAAAATGGATATGTAATTTACCTCTACACAAAAATGGATGATGATATTATAGGTAGAACTCCATGCTAAATAATTGTAACATTTTATTCTATTGTGGGAGCATATAAAGCTCCATGCATGACGTGCTACTCTATTCTTGAAGGGAAAGTAGAAACTTTTTTAACACTAGCCTATCATTGCTTTAAGTAAGTATCAACCTGAGAGGTTATCATTTCAGAATGCAAGTTCCATGGTGGTGAACCTCAACCTAATATCCTTCCAAATTTGGTTGACCCAAGCTTACTCAATTTCCCTAATAATAATTAGTTCTAAATTCTCTTGCTATGTTAATCACATAGATAATCTGATAGAGATAAAATATAGATTTCTTTCTCCCTTTGGGATTTGATCCTAAAATACTACAATAATAATATTCTCTTGTGCGTGAGGTTAGCATGAAATATTGAGTAGATTTTGGTGTCTACGATCATCACTGTTGTTGAAACTCCAATTTTGATATGTCCAAATTTGATTGTCAGTGTATCAAAAACATTGGTAAGGATCAATGAAGTGATAACAAATTCAATTCAAGATATGTGAACTTATTAAAATCATTACATATTTAGCAGTATACTATGGGTGTTACCTTAGTTACCAAAATTTTCCTTATAACATTTATGGTTGCATTGGAATGAGAGAATGCAACGACATTATCTTAAGTCTATGGGTGACATCTTGAGTGATGTCAGGATACAATGAGATAATTCTATGAATGCATAATAAGTTCAATATACCGTGAGACTTTTGATTAGATAAATGACCATACATTAAGAATGCTTTAACAATCACAATGCATGATAGTCAAATATGAATTGATCAAAGAACAATCCTAGTGTCAAACATGATTATAGTTCACATTTGTATGATTCAAATATCAACTTCTTATTGAGAAAAAAACTAATCGAGATGGATATCCGACCAATAGGTATTCTATAGCATGCAACCTTGCTTAGATGTTACACGAGGGTTCTACCTGAGGGACCATATGACATTTACACCTAAACCCAACCCAAATCACCCCACATAAGCATCTTGTTCACCCTAAATTCATTGAAAACTATGTGGGCACACACCATATACGGGTCCACCCATGTCATCCTTTCTAATCCAAAATAATATGCCACAATGGCTTGATCAAAGTTTTCTAAAATTGAGATAAAGGTGGTTTCTCTACAAATGCAACCCCTTTGAAGATCATGATCTCCATCCCAAAACTTGATTCATTTTCCTCAATTTAGTGCAACATCATCCAAAATGCCACGATGGCCACACATCATATACACACCCCCTTTATGTGTCCTAGGATGCCAATGCAGGCGAGGTTCATTAAGAAATTCTTTATTAAGCTCTAAAGACAGGGGGTGGGTGCCCATGGAGGGTGCCATACTTTTTTGGGGCTTGTTTTGATAATTACTAATGAGACAAGGTTTAACTCACCTATGATCCTAATAAAAACCTTCAACATCTATGAAAACTACCCCGATCGTCATTTACATAGGCTAGTACCCCAAAAATTAGAGAACCACAAACCTCAAGCACAGTACTCAAAACTTCATCTCTGACCTCAGAATCCCTAGAAAAACCTAAGTTAGGAGCCCGTTGGATTAATCAGGGTAAGCTTAATCTTTGAAGCTTCTGATCCAACCCCTTTAGTGAAGAACAAAGGAAAATGATCCTAATCCACTACCATGATGTACAAGCAAGGTAGAACGGTTCTAGCCATAGTGTAGACCACTCCGTCTATTCCATTTTACCTATGCCATAATGTGTGATGATATGGATACTCGAGATTTATGATTCAAGTAAACTAATTCTGTACTAACATCCTTTTGTTCTACTAACATGCATGCAAAATTTACACCGCCCATTTAAGTTAAGAGTCGATTTATATTGAAAACCCTCTATTTTTAACTTGCCTGGATTGGAAATAATGAGTTTGGGCACATAGGGGTGCCTACCATCTGCCGCATGTATGACTCGGTGTCTAACTGTATTCTTTGGCCATTAATTGTACCTTATCTTGTTGATTCGAGCAATTTTTTCATACGGGATTTCTTGTTTTTCCTTTTTATATCGTGGAAACTCCATTTAAACCTTGTTCTCTATGCTCGAGTTAGGATGTTAGGCCATTAAGTATTTCAAACCAACTGAAAACACAATGGAGAATATGTTGGGAAATAGCAACAAAGTTTCTAACTACCTAATTGAGGTAGAGTTTACTTTTTCATTTTTCAGTTGGATGAATATTGTGCCATTTCAAGTCCGCCCACTATATTGATTGCATGGTTTCCTGTTGTGTATGAGAAAAAAGGACTGAAAGTGGGCACCCCCTAGATGCACACCCCCTTTTCTAGGGTCTCCACTTCTGACATACTAATAAGCATTGATTTTATCGCTTTCTGAAAGAAAACACGTCCCTAGATTAACCCCCCGACATTGATGCATGCCAAGTTTTTTGTAAGAGGAAGTTAGAGTCATGCATTTGGAATCTAGACTAAAGGTTGGGCACCCATCATGGAGCACACCCTATGGACATCATGGAGATTGTCAGGCGGACTTGAGATGACCATATATTGCATGCATACTCAAAGGGACTCCCATATGATGCACACCCAATTTAAACCCTCATTTTAAGTCAAATTGGAGAAGGGATAATATACATGGTTGATCAAAATCCAGGCTCAAGGGATGCACTCCTCAAGCACGTCCACTTGGCATCCATGTTGATGATCCTCATCTCAATCAAGTCTTTAATGAGGTTGTAACATACTCGAATCTGAGTATATCCCTCAGCCTTCCCTCTCTTAGACTCATTTTAATTATCTTAATATTAAATAAATCTTCTCTTGAATTAAATTAATTAAGCTTACTTAGAGACAATAAAATATTATGTTAGAACAAATAACCTTAATTAATTAATTAAGTCTTCAATTGAGGTTAATTATACAAATTCATCAATTAATTAACTTTAACCCTGATTTGGCACCCTAGAATAACCCTAAGTAGACCTGTAAATGGATATCCGGAACCCGCACATTCGATCCGGATTTGAGTCTGAAATTTTGAAAAAAATTCAACATCCGTATAATTCAAATAGGATTCAGGATATCAAATTTCATATTTGAAAATTTCAGATAGGATATCAGATATGGCTGTATCCGCTCTGAAAAAATCAGAATTTGTCAAATATATACATATATTATTATAAATATATAATCTATATGTAAAAATATGAAAATATAGATATTTTATCATATGTATGCATAGTAATATCAATGGTTTCTATATATAATATACTTATAACAATACATATATGATTTCTAGTTTGGATGGGATATTTATCCAAATCCAGATATTATTTTTCAGATCAGATTCAGATAATATTACATGATATCTGTCGGATATCGGATCGGATATCAGATTGAATTATTTTTTCATATTCGGATATCAGATATAGTAGTATCCACTTCTTATTCAATCCATTTACGGGTCTAACCCTAAGTCTAGTTGATGAAATGAATTAATAAATACATATAGGAGGATAATAAATACATTAATTGAGTACTTATTAATCAAACAAAGAAATGAAGTAATGAATGCCATCAAATGCAATTATGATTGAGTTCTTTACATCTTGATTAGCCAACATGCCAACTTTGAGGTCAAATGGACATTATTTACACTCCAAATTAATTGAATGAATTTTATAAGTTTTTGACATATTAATGTAGACAATATTTTAATTAAATCAAGGCTCCATCCATTTATTCATGTAAGATATCTCTCATGGTCTCCCCTCTTCTCAATTATGATGTATGATCGATGCATTCTCACACGGATGTCAACCGCAAAGCCATTGGTAACCAACTTTGCTGGGACCCCCTCTTCCTCTTCATCTCTACCTCCCTCTCCTTATTTCTCCTATCCACTTTTTCTTTGTGCTTCCCTCTCTCTCCCATAGCACTAAACCCTAGCCTTCACCATATCCCACTTGTCATACCTACCAGCCTCACCAACAACATAACCACCATTGACACAAGATCTGGCTAGGACCACGAGCTGCAAAAGCACCTTTTTCCTTCATCTCTAGGAATGCCACCCGCTTGCTTCTCCTACCTTTTTGTGCTACTGGGTGTAGCAGTGAAAAATTACAACCACAAATTGTAGGGTTCATCGTGATAACTACCACTTGACCACAAGCCACCATTATTTTGTAACCTAAAACTAACATCTACTCCACATGGTCCTCATCTATGTCTAAACCCTGACAACACCAAACAACCACCCATCTGCCTTCCCTCTTCATTTTGCTTAGATGGTTCCCTCCACCTCAACTTTGTTCTCAGCACTCCAGAATGGGGGCACTTATGTAGGTTCCTAAAGCAACTCATAACTTGGAAGGTTGCAAGTGTTTAGGTTTGCACTTTGGAACCCTTCTGATCACCAGTTTCCCTTATTTCCTTCTTAACTACCAACTAAAACCCTTATCCTCAACAAGGTTTCCCCATGAGTCCAAAGTTTCTATTGGGTAAGTTACAATTATTCCTTCTAGATTAAATCCTCCCTTGAAGTTGTCCGATGGTATTTTGAGTTTCTTAGGGACTTTCTTTGATTCGGTGTCACTCCCCATCTTCTCCCTAATGGATGTCTAAGGTAGAGCAATAATAGCTTGTGCCTAGCATGATTGCAGAAGATAGTGAGGCCAAATTCATAAGGAATCACATCCTTCCCTAAGTCTCCATGCCTACAAGATTACCTTCGACCAAGTCTAAGGAGATCCAATGATAAGGATTCAGCCAAAACCATCCACTCCGATGCAAACTAAGGATTGATCATTCAATACCATTTGCATTCTATTCAACAATAAGTTAGTATACATATATCAACTCTAATTTATGATTTTGATAATTAGTTTGATAAGACAAGAGAGGATTTATATAATATTAATGATTATATGAATGATAAATGGAACTCCAATAGATATTTAGATTAATGTTCAATGAACTATGTAGTCCACACGTATAAACATAGTAGTGTATAAATATCAAGAAGAAGAAGGTCTTTCATATTCTATAGAACAATATCTTAATAAAGAAATTACAAACATTGGATGAGATTATAATAAATCTATCTAGGATATATTAGTGAATTTGTGTAATAAAGTGTATAATTTGATCAATATTCCTAGTGTTTACCACCTATGCATATACATATATACATAAATGAACTAATAACTAGAAAATTTAATAATTCTGGCATACTTTAATGAAGTATAACCTAAATAGTAATTGCATTCATGCTGTAATATTTAAAACTCTAGATGTATGTGTATTTTTGGGATTTAGATGTACAATATGAATTTCATAAATATCTCTTTTACATCGACCAACGTTGAATAAGTTATAAGAGAAAGATCATGTAAAATATGATTAATTCTAGTACCAAAATGTAGTATGATGGAATATACATATTAGTTTAATCCATATGTGCATAAGAGGTATATATGTATTTACATATGAGTGTGTGCAAGACTTAAACCTTAGACTCTCACAATAAGAACATTTTAGTAAATATACCTAACATGGAGTATATATTCACCCTAGTCGGTTAAATTTGAACCATGTGAGACTTAAATGGGAGGAATGCATATAATTACCCACATATATGTGTCTTAGACATACTTAGACTTATATTATTAAAGGTGAATATCCAAAGTAAATTAAATACCTAATTGATAATATGTTCACTTAATAAAATTAAAAGCCCTTATGTAATATTAGGTGATCGTAAAAAAGGAAAGCGATATATATATATATATATATATATATATATATATATATATATATATATATATATATATATATATATATATATATATATATATATATATATATATATATATATATATATATATGCTAGGAATGCAAATATTTTTTTTGGTTTAACTAACACACTCAATGTATTCCTGGATGAAAATTTGACATTGTGGGCCAAGTATATCTATTGAGTTAACCATGAGTCGTGAACTTGAGTATGTGCATTCTATATTTAAAATTAAGCATTTATATGACTTGATGTGCATTTCTCATAATGAGGCATCTCTTGACATTCCTATATATATATTTTAATTTTATTATTTTTTTTATTGGCCTCATTATTGAAATAATCCAAAATCCCACATAATCATGTTTATATTACATTTGTAACCCTCCTGCTATGCTAAGTAATCTTGTTGATGTCATTGTTGGACATATGTCTTTCCTTTATATTCTGTATGTGGTATTAGACTAACATAAATAATCATTTTTTTATAATAGGTCATGCTTTTCTGTCTGTGGTGAGCTATTCAACTGTTAATAAAATATGGGTGGCTATTCTGCCCATGCCCATTTTAAGCCAGTGATCCTTTGAGTCTTGGACCTACCTTAGTTATCTCTAGCTTACTATATCTACATGCACTTGTTTGATCTTATGAATTGATTAATGCCAATACACTTTATGATGCTCAATTACTCTTTAATGCCTCATTCTCTTTCTTTATTCTAATTAAACTTATGTACTTTCTAATAGACCCCTCTTGAACGACAACTCCCTATATTGGACTCTTTGATCTAAAATGCCTAAATATTTTTTTTATGCATATACTCCATGTTTATTGACCAATATCTTTATCAACCTTTTTTGTGTGTTGTTCCCAAACCTCCCAGGTGTAAGTGTTTTAGAAGACAATGACTCGTGAAGACAATTTAAGGAGTCTAGATTTGAGGATAACTTAGGATATCCAGGTTTCGCTCTATAGTGGTCCTAGTAATAAATTATATGTACCTTTCACTTTGTAATTGCACTATTGAGGTGAGGAACAATCTATGAATAATGATGAGAATGATTTTATAATAGTTACATTATCTACTGCTACTTAAAATCTATGATTAATATATCATACTTAATAAATTTAAAATTCATCTTTTTTTCACACATATATGTGTGTTTGGATTGGATGGATTTATTCCTCAATTAATTAAGGAGTGGATCCCATCTTAAGCCTCACCCTTTAAAGAGGTGTGTCTTTGTAACATGCCCTCCTTCTATTTTCCTTCGAGCCGTTCTTTCAACTATCTACTAGGTTGTATTGAGGGTTTTTAGTTTTTTTTTCATTATGTTCATCCATCTAGAGGACACCCTCTCTATTTACTTTTTCATCTTATCTTTTTATTGAATTCCTATCTTGAAAATAAATCCTTTTTTCTCTGATGGGTTGTTTATCTTGGGTGCTCCTTACATATTCTTATGTCTCTCTTATTGACTTATATATGTAAAAAATTCAAATATGGACAACAATCACAGACACCTCCTTTGTTCTCTATGATGATTGATAATTAAATGGTCATGTATGTGCTTTTTCTATAACTATAACTGGTCTCTCCCTTAATACACCCCATATAACTAACCATTTAATCTCTTTGCAAGTTAGTACACATGGGAATTATGACTTAGTTGAATATTATTTAATCAAAATTTTATTGAATTTTATTTTCTATTTTTCTAATCCTCTACATGTACATGCTTTCCCTTGTCTGTTATATGATGCAAAATATAAGTATTGGGATTAAAATCAACTTCGTGTTGTGTACCCTCCCTTTCCCAAGATGTCAAGCAAGGGAAGAGTAGCCCTCACACTACCTAATTTGAAAGACACCATGGAATCAATAATGGCAGGGACATGTGCCAATAGGTCATCCTTATCCTCAAACTTGTCCAATCCTTTGTACTTATGATGAAATGTGGTTGTCAATTAGGAGAGATATTAAGGGTAGCATCCTATCATAGTGAACCCAGATATAGGTTAGCACACATGACTTGACCCAATGGACCTGACTTGAACTAGATTCGACCCTAATATGTATTCTTTAAGTAGGTTAAGGTCTAAGGTTTTCTTTTAGACCCTAAGAACTTGAATAACATGGCCATACCATTGTCAGATTTTATTGGCATGCTGATAAATGCCAAAGCAAGAATGATGAAGGACAATTCTTTGATAGTGGTCAACGAGATGGAGTCCAAGGATGAAAGCAAGGGGATGAAAAGTTCTTGAGGCTAAGCATAATATAGATCTTAAACACTCATGCCAAGGAGAAATAAAAATACAAGAAGAGTATGCCCTTTGTACTTGAAAGGATTCATGAAGATGAAGATGGGGATGGAGATCTCCACTTTAGGTATATACATTATTGAGATAAATTTATCTACTTATTCATCATTAATACTAGATACCAAATGTGGATCTCACATATGTTCGAATATGCAGGATCATAAAAGAAATAAGCCTTTAAGAAAGGGTGAGGTCAAACTGCGAGTCACAAGTGGAGCAAGAGTTGCTACCATTACAGTTGGAACCTATAATTTATCTATTCCCATATGGTTGTAATAGAATTAGTGAACTACTATTATGTTTGTGCTATAAATAAAAACATCATTTCTGCATCTTGTATGGACAATGATGGATATGAATTTCACATCAAGAATGGTCAATGTTCTATTACAAAATATGATATCTTTTATGGCAGTGCCACAATGTCTTATGGTCTTTATTTTCTGGATCTAAAGACAAATGTTTATAACGTAAATACCAAAAAGACTAAAACTCAATAAATCAAACAAGACATATCTTTGGCATTGTTGTCTAGGGCACATAAATGAGAATCACATATCTAGACTCCATTAAGATGGTTATCTAGACTCTTTTGATTTTGAATCAATAGAGACATGAAAGTATTATTTATTGGGCAAGATGACTAAGACCCCTTTCACTAGTAAAAATGAGAGGGATAGTGATCTATTAGGACTCATATATACTGATGTATGTGGCCCTTTTAGAACAAATTCTCAAGGTGGTTATCAATGCTTCAACCTTATTGATGACTTCAGTAAGTATGGTTGTGTTTACCTGATGAAACATTAATCAGAAACTCTTAAAAAATTTAAGGATTTCATGAATGAAGTACAAAACAAACTTGGCAAAAGTATTAAGGCACTTTGTTTTGATTGAGGTGGATAATATTTATGCTAAGAGTTTGAGAACCTTCTAAGAGATTGTGGTATTGTATCACAAGGGACTCACCTGGAACACATTAGCATAATGGTGTATCAGAAAGAAGGAAGATGTGGTGCGATCAATGATGAGTTTATCTAAACTTATGAATAACTTCTGGGGTTATGTTCTTGAAACCACTGTGTTCAGACAAAACTGTGTACCATCTAAACTGGTTCAAAAGACACCATATGAGATATGGTATGGGAAGCGTTTCAATGTATATTTTATGAAGATTTGGGGCTATGAAGCTTACGTGAGAAAGTAGTTTCCCAAAATGCTTGGACCTAAGTCAGAAAAATTCGATTTTGTTGGATATCCTAGGGAAACCAAAGGATATTAATTTTATCCCTATCTGACAACAAAGTGTTTGTTGCCAAAGATGATGTATTTCTAGAGAAGGAAATTATTTCCAAAGGAGTTAGTGGTAAGAAAGTAGAACTCAAAGAGGTTTTAGACCAACAAGAAAGCATTGAACCAATAGAGGTACAATAGGAACAAAGAGAATCACAAATTAGCGTGGAATCTTACAGTAATTAGATAATGAGGAAATATTATGAATGTCTAAAGAATGACAATACTTAATGACATATGTCGTTAAGTACATGACTTGAACAATGAGATCATACAAATGCTAAGAGTATGTACATTCATATTATGTCCCTAGTCAGTTGTTGTTGTGGAAGGTAGATTGACAATAGTAACACATAAGACTAGAGTGTGGGTTAGTTGATGAAAGAATCTCATTAGTCATGATATATGATATCAAACCAAGAACAGATATACATGTTAGTAAATAGTGTATCAGACAAACCCACCTTGAGAGTGATACATGGAAACCATCATTGGTGGTCATAGTCATCTCTCATAGTGAAGGTGGTGATTGTGGTTCTTAGACCTAAAGTCACTACACTCATCACATGTCGTTGGGTATACTTTGACATCATCAAACATAATCCTAAAATATGGGATGCAATTAAGGTGATGATTGGGTAGCTTTGACACATGGGGAGTGACAATGTGTGATGTAGATGGGATTTGTCCATTCGACTGTAGTTTAATATACTAGCCACTTGTTAAGCGAGACTGAGAAATGCATGCACATGCACATGTGAATCAATATATGGTATTGATGTCACATTATCTCAAACAATCTACTCTTGGTTCAAGAAACATGGATTGAACATTGAGAGGATAATAATTCCATGCCTTGAGTTAATTTTGGATATCAGAGACAAAGAAATTATACAATCACTGTAACACCTTACATAGATTGTACGTTGAAGTTGTTCTCCAACTTTCCATTCACTTGGGTAGAACTGATGTGCAACTAGGCACAACTCTCTACTTGTGATGTCATAAGTTAGTTATGGACATTTATTGCCAACGTGATATGGGACCTATAGGGTCACACACATAGTAATTCATCTTGAAGAGGAGTTTAATCTTAAATAATGATTGGATTGATCACTAAAGCATTTAGGTATTCAATTCAAGAAACAGATTAGCTGACTACATTTCCAATCGATTGACTCACAGGGTGAGACAGACGTTTGGAGTGCCAAATGATCGACTCAAGAGTTGAGATGGTCATTTGGAGTGTTAGGCTAATTGGAATTGAATTGGCTGATGTTCTGCATGAATTAGGCACCAACCGATCATCTCATTGGGTGAACCAATCAACTCAAGTGAGCAAGATGATTGGTTCACCTGGTGAACCGATAGGCTCAGTTTGGCTAAACAAAGGTTCTAGTAGCTTTCCCAAATTTGTGAGAAAGATTGCACATTTCATTTGTTGAATTCAATTGGTATAAGGAATTAATGTTTGCATTAATTGGAAAATATTTTACCAAATTCATATGTGATTAGGAAATAGGCAAAACAATCAGTTTGAGCCACAAACTGACTATCTCACATGTGAGATTACTATTTTGATTGTGAAATGATTTTTTCAGATTGTACAAGTTGTAAAAATTCAAGATCTTCCAATCCCTTCTACTCCCACTTCAATCGGGAACCCTGACCCTAACCTTGAATATAAATAGAGGGAAACTAGGGGCTTCCCAACACACACAATTGAGAATTAGTTGCTCTAATAATTGTTTTCTTCTCTGGTTGTGGTAACTAATAGAGAGCCCAAGTGTAAAGAGGCGGGATCACCCCCTTACTAAATTTTTTTTGAAGAATAAAACATCCATTCTAAACACACTCAAAGGTATGCTGGAATAGGTGTAACATTTTCAAATTTCAATAAATGGTATTCAAAAGAACCAAAGTGTAACGATCCCACCTCCCAGTAACCCCCAATTAAGGGAGACCCGAAGGTCAGAGCCGTTATTCAATTAACAGGATCAAAGGTTCAACAAATAATCAATAATAATTATGAAATTCTACTAACTAACTGGAATTTGGTATAAAATTAAAACTTTACTTACCTTTGAAAACTTTGGAAATCTATCTATCCAGAGCTTGAATTATTCTATCTAATCCTCCTTGCACTTTATTTCTTATTTCCACAATGTGTCACTTTACCGTTTGTTCTTTCAATTGTTGTTCCTAAAATGTTGACAAACAAAATGTCGATCAGTATATCGAAATATACTGGTATGTGGGAACAACCAAAATCTTGCAAATATGGCTAACAATTTAATAATCACAATATTTAACAAGACAATTTACATTTTCAATGTGTCATTCTCCACCGCTTTGGACCTAACCCTGGCATACCCCTCTAGGGTTTCTCTTTTGCCATTGACTTAAGGCCACCTTCTCAATCCCGAGCTTGGTGCTTGGGAGTCACCTCTCATGGTGCTCCATAGTCATACATCATAGACCACCTTCTCATTCCCGAGATTGGTGTCTGGGGTCACCTCTCATGGTGTCCATTGGTCTACCCTCTTGGGCCTGACCTTTATGGCATCTTCCATCACGGTGGCATGTAGGTGCGAGAATACACATTTCTTTATAATTGTGATAACCATAGTGACTTTATAATTTTGCAAGTATGTACATCCAACTATTTAGATTGCATTCAATACGAGGAAAAATTCGGAAAACCCTCGGGAAACTAATGCGATTAACCATAATTAACCCCATACCTGATCTGACGATTTGAACAGAAATATCCATGCAAATAAGAATCCAAGCAAGCAAGCATTTTCAACAAGATCCTAAAATAATCATGTAATTCCCTTTTTATTATTCATGGCATCAAGATCCATTAAACCTAGCTCGCTTCCTAGGGTTTCTAATTCACTTTTAGGATTTCTATTGCAATTAGGGCTTCCCTTCATCTTTTACTATTTTAAACCCTAATTATTTCCACATCTAATCCTCAGTTTTGGATTAAAGGCATAATTAACCATTAATTAAGTTCATTAAGCCTCTTTTACATTAAAGCTACTATTTTTATCCCTTTAATCCATGATAAGATCATTACACACATTTATCCTCAATTCAAAGTTCATTATGGTCCAAATCACATATGAACTCGATTTGCTATTAATTCCACCTTTTATTCATGAGAAAACCCTAATTACTACATTTAGGGTATTTATCCACAAATTAGGAACTTTAATGCTCGAACTAGCTTAGATTCAGCATATTCCAACTTTAATCATGAAATTAATCAATTAAAGTCACTAATAGTCGAATTAGTCAGCATTAGGGTTTCAAGGCCCATTAAGTATATTCATGCATATGAAACTCTAAATTAACTAATTATATTCAAAGTTCATCCTTTTTCTTCTTAATGTTCCTTTTTATCATTAACAGACTAATATCAACTTTAATCATCTATTAAACCCTACGAATCACTTTAATCATATCAAAATAGAGTTCTTTAAACATTATTACATCTAAAGCTAATAACTTCCATTACTTTTCGAATTGAAAGCAGAATCAAGATCCAATTATATTTTTATTAGATTCCTCTCATTTTTCTGAGCTACTTTCATATTTTATGCGTATTCATCTGGGCTATGGATATTTAGTTATGAATTTTTCATTAAAACCTCACCTGAGCCAATCCGGATCTGCCACGTCACCCTATGCATGCAACACGATTTGCCTTCGAGTTTATAACCAGATTACGATAATACCCCTGGTTAAGAGATCGACTTCTACAGAACGCGAAGGGAAGATTCATCCAAACGTCTAGACCTCCTTCTTCCTTGCGAGTTTCCCTGATGGCGCCGACCTGTAGCGGCTCGGGGGAGCTTTCCTCCTCCAAACTTGGACTCCAGGGCTCTGGGGATGGTCCCTTAGCCTCCGCCTCCCTCCACCATGTTCCCACGCACCTGATGATGCCCTAATCTTGCAGCCATAGCGGCTGGCCAACGCTGGTCGGGCCTACAATCTGCGGCCGGCCTGGCAGCTGTGCTGCAGGTGTCGCATGAGGGTGGCGGGCAAGGAAGGATGGCCAACCACTCCAGATTGTCGTGGCCGCTTCTTTCTGCCATTGAGTTCCCTCCAAAGCTGCTAGTTGTCACCGAGGTAGATCCATGTGTCCTTGGTTAGGTTTTCAAACTCAAAGAAACAAGAAGAAGATGAGGAAGAGAGAGAGAGGTGGGATCGTTCTTCACTCGACCCAAGGGCATACCCCTTATATAGGGGAGTGCATCCACATCTAGAGATGTTGCTCTAAGAGAAATCGAGTCCCACTCTTTAAAAGAAACATGTTCCTTTAAGGAGAAGCAAGCTTTCTCTCTCCTCACTATCCCTTTGATTTTTCTTATTTCTTGGATAAATAGAATTATGAAAATCCTCTCACTTATTTTCTTTATTCCTGCCTTTTACTCTGTTGGCCACGAAAATATATTTCCAATAAGTAGAAAATACTTTCTTCTTTACAATACCACATAATCCGTTAATTATGTATCATATTATTTTCCTATTTGACATTAATGGTATTTTCTCTTTCCTCTTTCTTCATTGGGACTCCTTGGATCCCAAGAAACTCTATTATCTCAAAATCCTTTTTTATTGGATACCCAATATCCTTCTAGATGCATCTAAATGCATTATTCTTCATTATCTTGTTTTATTTCTTATTAAAATATTTCCTTTTTGAGGATTTCTCTTTATTTCTCTTTTATTTTCCTCATTTGTATTCCTTTTATCATTAGGAATCCTTGGAATACGAAATTACACCAAGGATTATTCCATTATACCTCTTTTCCCTTATTTTCCATATTTCATCAATGTTTTTAATTTCTTTATTAACAAGGAAATATTTTATTGGTCTTTTCTTTTCTTGTTGCTTTATCTTTGAAACTTTGGACTCCTTGGAACCCAAGGAATCCAAGAGGCACGAAATTCATTCTTGGATTACATTCCTTTTCCTTCTAGAGGTTTCCACACCTTTCTTTTCTCAAAAACTCAATTATTCATTCACTAATTGGATTTCCTTATTATTGGGCCCAATAGCCAATAAAGCCCACAAATCAAACAACAAGGCTATTTTAAACGAAATCCATTTATTCACAACAAATTATATCATTATTTTTCCAAATATATTTAATATGAGAAATTACATTTCTCACCATGGGAACCCAAAATTGGGGTTGTAACACAAAGTATAGCAGCGGAATAAAAATAATGACTATATTCAATTTTCACAAAAGATTACAAAAGTACATCATAATATCCCATAAGGGTTTACATGTATGATACAACATAAGGATCTAAGTAGAGGGAAATCTAAACCATAACAACTTTGTCTCCAAGCTTTAACTTCTTAAGCTATATCCACATCATCATGCCATGTCCTCATTGTCCTCCACCTAGGGTTGGAAGCATACCCCATCAAGAAGAGAAAATAGATGAAATCAACAAAGGTTGGTATGTGCATACTAATTAGGAAATTGAAAAATATATGGAATAAAGGACATTAAATATAAAAGGCTTCCCATAGAAAGGATAAGGACCACCCAAATGGGTATCAAGAAAAAAGGTATTGAAATGATATGATAACAAAAGAATACTTGCCATTAATAAAACATAAAGATTGTGCCACACAAGCACATGTAAAGAATTAGGGCACACACTCCACATCATCAACCTACATGCATGTGAGATAAACATAGCCCTAGAACAATATAAACATAAAGGCGGCCAAGTCACATAAACTTGAAACCTGAGAGAGAAAGGAATAATTCCAATCTCCAAAATATATAAAACATGGGCCAAGAATCACACATCTTGCCTTGGGTATGAGGTTCCTTTCCATCCCAAAAGAGCAGGAAATATCACATCTGCTCGACAGGAAATAACACATCTGCCATCAAAATCAAAGCAATTACACTACTCTAGTGCTACTGAATCACATAGCATGTTAAATGTAGAGGTAAGTAGAAAGTATAGTCAGAATATATAAACTAATCACCACATAAGTGACCAACATATACATCCACCTCATAAGTGGGCAAAAGACATCACATGTCATCATTTAGAGTTCCATCATGAACAGAGCATAAGATAAGAGTTTAAAAGAATATCCATGATCACATGATCAATATCAAATATGGTAGTTCACATGAACCATGATCTTCAAAAGAAAAGACATTATGTATAGGCTAATGTCCATATGACAAAGAGAATGAATAAGCATGGTGAATCACTCAACATAGAAGAACAGGGGATACATCATACCTCAACTTCAGAGTCTAAATAGTCCAAGTCAGTCCTAGATCCAAGCCTAGGCTTCCAAATAACCTATAGGGAAGGTAGACAGGTCCAATAAGTAAGTTTCCCAATCTTATAGAGGATGGTTTCTCCAACAAAGCTCCTATCTAGAGCAAGAAGCACCTTCTCCACTTTAGAGGTGAAAAACCCTAACAAAAGAACATGGAGATGAGGTGTTTATGGGTTCTAGGTGGGGTTTCACCATAGAAGGCCATGGTTCTGACCTGGAGGAAGGTGGAAGGAAGAATAACAACATGAAAATAGGGAAGGAGAGGAGGATACTTACTAGTTTTGGTCAAAATCACCAAGGGAGCTTAAGAAATCCTAAATAAAGAAATTTGGAACCCTAGGAGCCTTCTTCACCAAGGTAGGGACCTCCTTTTACCTTGGGATAGCACATTCGTGGAAAAATAGAGTAGGAATGATGATATAAGCTAGAGGAAATAAAGAAGAGAAAGAATTTTCAAATTGGGGGCTGGGAAGGGGTAGATATGGCTATATAAAGAAAGCGGTCAAGTATAAGGTGTATATGAGACTTTCCATGTGTCATATATAAGGGTGTCCATGGACATGCAAGCCTTTATGGATAAGGAAGAAGTCAAGAATGAGGTGTGAAGTTACTTTCCATGTGTCTAATGCTAAGGGTGCCTATGGACATGCAAACCTTTATAGATAAGGAAGAAGTCAAGCATGAGGTGTCCATGGAGCTTTCCATGTGTCCTTAGCCTAGGGATTTCATGGCCATGCAAGAGGATAACTAATAGAGGCTTCTTGAATATAAAATTTTAGTTTATGGACACTTATAGACCATCCCAACTGACCTCTAATCAAAGAAATAACCCCATTGGTTGATAACTTCTAAAGATAAACTCATTTATAAAGAGAGTAATCCCTAAAATGCCCTTAGAAAGAAACACCTTCAAACCAAGGTGCAACTAGGTGCCCTATGGTTCAAAAAATCGAGAATGGTAAGGGGATATATAAGGATTTATAATGCATGTGACAATTTGCAAAAAAAAAAAACCCTCCCAATTTGTTAAATTGCAGAAAAGTCTAGAATGTACCTAAAATTGCATAACTTACACAAACAACATCCAAATTGGACCAAACTTCATCCACAAGTTATATTAGATGTGTTGAATATTAATTTTCCATTATTTACATATTTTGAAGTTATATAATCACATTATTCATTACTTATGCCTTTTACTCCTTTTCTCTCTCCTAAACTTATCCTAATATTTCAAGGATGTCCAAATTAGATGAAATTTGACATGTAGGCAAATTTTGATATGTAGATTTCGAATTTGAAACTTGTTTCCACTTTTGAGACCTCTTTTTATGAGATATTTCATATGGCCCATTAATGGCCTATTATCTAAATTAATCATCTAATTAAGTTCATTATCTTCATATTACCACCAAAATGAGTTGTGTGGCATATTTTATGTATCCATTATAAACCTAAGATTAATGTTAGAACATTAGGTTACATTAAGGTGATCTATACATGAATTAGCTCATTGGGGTTATAATAAACATCTATTTAGGTCTAACCTTCATCCTTGTTTAGCTAAGTCCAAAATGTCAACTTCTGGGGTAGGGTCTGAAATCTAGTATGTTACACCAAGCAAGTCCTACTCGATAAGGGAAGGATAGTGAGAGAGAGGACAACTAAGAATCATTATTGTGGGAATCTAATTGGTGGCTAGTACACCAATGGAAGGGACAACTCCTTCTCTTCTATTATACTAGAACAATAAGAGTTTCAGTTGGCTCGTGTGAACTATTCTAGAGGTAAGAGTCTTTTGGCTGCTGCTAGGAGGGCAATGATATTTGCAGTCTGTGGTGGGACAGTAGGAGTCTATATAGAAGTTGTCCAGTCTACTCTCCATGGTGAAGACCAGGAGCTACACAAATACCTCCCAAGGGCAACTAAAAGATAGTTGAACCACAACAAGTTGTAGTCACTAGACTTACTCCAGGATCATGTATAAACTCATTAAACCATCCTTCCCATTTCATAGTAGTTGACACGATCTTACTGTTATGAGAATACAGATAGATAAATTTTTTATTTCCGACACCTTTCTCTGTGTCCGTATTTCTCAACAGTGGTATCAGAACAAAGTCAATTTACTATGTTTTGGGATAATCGATATGATGAGATTTTTGATTTTATCATTTATTTATTGCATACGATGCAAATATTTAAATTTTTTCATATGCATATCCGATCAAACACGTATCCAATCAAACACCACATAATCCCAAACTAATAATAATATATATAATATAAATAGATATAAATATAAACAAATAAATAAATATAAATAAATAAATTTAAATATATATATATATATATATATATATATATTGTGTGTGTGTGTGGTTGGATGGTTTATTTTATTCCTATTTATCTGGTATGTGTACCAAGCCTCTACCTCTTTTCTCCCAATGTAAAGCTAATTCTTTCTTACCTTTGCTTCCCTTGAATGTAACTCGAGGTTTCTATTTACAATGCAATAATGTAAGTAATATGATAGTTTCCTTTCTTGCAACGATGAAGATGATGATCAACATCATGCCAACTGACCGTCTAGAGGATCAAGGAGGACATAATACGTGAGCGAGGCGACCGCCCGGTGGACCCAACTAATCGTCTGGAGGTGTCCAGACATTGGTTGAGTAGGAGGCCAGATGATCGTTTTAGGAGACCAACGATCAGCCAAGAGGCGATATGACCGATTCAAGGGTTGAACCAGTCAACTCGGATTGACAAGCACAAATCTACACCAATAGTAGGTTCATACATGTGATATGATGATTAACTTAGGTGGTAATAATTCCTTGTGGCTCCGATGAATTATAGTAGACATAGCTATAACACATCACCTTTTCTAATATTGCATGTTTACGTTGTGGGATATAACTTATATCTGATAGATACTATATATGTGGTGATTGGATACAATATATGTATATATATGTAAATCCCTCAATCAAACATATTAAGTTTAAGATGCTTTCCAAATAGCAACACACATGAAGATCCTAATCGACCAAGCGTAGGTTACGTCATAGTGTAGTGTGCTTCTATCTCGTGGAAGTGTGATGGTAATAATGTAGGTTCCGCCATAGTGGGGTGCATTATTATTGTGTCAGCTTTTGGGTTGGACTTAATTGGTGATTCTTAGAGCGTCTAGGTCTAGAAGCATGTAAATAATTATGACAAGGAGTTGTGCATATTATCTATCAAGAATTGCATATGATGCAGTTGGTAAAAGTTGCCTACTTTAATGATTAATTATTAATGCTGATATTAGTCGGGTAATAATCAAATCATTTTGGATCTTACTCATTAGAAAATTGTTCACTATAATTTTCTGAATTGATACTTGAGGGTTGTCAATTTGATCAAAACAATGAGAGTGATAGTAAATTAAAGACCTAATCAACATCATCAAATTTTAATCAAATCAAAATGAGTTTTTGAAAAAATTACAAATTCTTTTGCAAAATCAAATGTCAATAAAAAACAATCACCTTTTTCTGCAACCAATCCTTGAGAAGGACAAGCTAAATGGGAACAACTTCCTGACTGGTTTAGTATGTTGAGAATTGTTCTCAACATACTCTATGTTCTAGAAACACTAAAACTAGATGAACCCCTTTCGATTGAACCTAGGGATGACAGAGATGCATACAAGAAGCATACTAAGATGTAGTGGATGTCAAATGTCTGATGCTATGCTCCATGAACTATGATATGCAAAGGAAACATGAGAACATGGATGTGATTGAGATGGTCACACATCTCAAGAACATGTTCCAAAATTAGGCAAGGCGAGAGAGATACGATGTCTTCAAGGCATTGTTCAAGTGCAACATGGAAGATTGAGACCCAGTAGGACCTCACATATTCAAGCCCGTTGGGTATGTGGAGATCCTACCATGACTCAGATTCCTCTTGGGTCCAGAATAGTCCATTGATGTGATTCTACTGTCCCTATCGGAGTCATATAGTCAGTTTGTCATGAACTACAACATGAATGACTTTGACAAGCAATTGACAGAGTTGTTGGGAATGTCAAGAACAACTGAGACACAAATGAAGAAAGACAAACCCAACTCTGTGATGGTGATCAACCTGACAAAGGGGAAGTCTAAAGGTAAAAGCAAAGCTACGAAGAATTCTAAAGCTAGACAAAAGCCCAAGTCTTAAGATCTCAAAGCAAAGGAAGGAGTGAAGAAAAGAGGCGATTGTCACCATTGTCACCAACCTCGACATTGGAAAAGAAATTGCCCACTCTAAGTAGAGGAACTAAAGAAGAAGAAGGAAGGTACTGAGGCCTCCACTTTAGGTATAAACATTGTAGGATAAATTTGATTACTTCTTCTTGGTATCTGATACCATAAAAGAGATATGACATACTTGGTGTGCATGATCTGACAAGAAGTGAAAGCCTTTATGAAAGGACAAAGATGGACAAGGTGGAGCAAGAGTTGCAAAAGATTTAGTAAATATTTAAATTTATCTTAGCCCAATGGGCATGTAATAGAGTTAATAAAACTACTATTTCATTATACCAATAAATAGAAACATGTACTTTAAAGCATCTTGTATGACAAGGATGATAAATTAATAAAGTGGGCTGTTAATGTTTCTATTTTAAAAGATATGATCTTGTATGGCAAGGCGCAAACATCTAAATGGTCTTTGTATGAAAGAATCTTGAGATGAATGTTTATAACGTAAATACCAAAGGATTATAATTGATAACTGAAGGCAATCATTAGCAATAGTCACCTTGCAAATATATATAAATGCATATCTAGAATACATATTGATGTTAATCTAGATTCCCTTGGTTAATGAACCTAAGGAAAATATGCAAGTCTTACTTGCACACAACGTGACATAACATCCTTCACTAAATGTAGTGGGATGATAAGCTTTCCACTAGACCTCATATATATGATGCATGAAGATCTCATGGAATGAATGCTATATATAATTACTTATACTTCGTTTCATTTACTGGTAATTGTGTGATATGCACTCAATAAAATAGAAACAAAAATCTCTTGAAGTGTTCAAGGAGATTATAAATGAAGTATAGTTTTGATGAAAGTATTAAGAAACATTGATGAGATCAAACATTGAGATACTTTTACATAAATATCTTGAGAACCTTCAAGAATAAACCGTGATAATGTATCACAAGTTAAATCAAACTGAACATGATGATGTGTCAGAATGAAGGAATTATACCATGATGAGTCATGATATAATTATCAATTAGTCTAATCTTCTTGTATCCTTATAAATATATACCTATACTAAATCGTGTACCATTTGAATGGTCTATAAGACATCATATATGATATGATTTGGGAATGTCCCAATATGTCTAAAGGATTAAAACCTTTATTGAGAAATTCGTTTCTTGAAAAAGGTTTACTTACAAAACCATAACCGTTGAATGTCACTACTAATCCCAATCTAATAACAAAATGTTTTGTTGATAGGATAATTGAGTTCCCTAAAGAATCTGTGGGAGTAAAAGTAGAACTCAAATTTTTTGAGGTCGACAAAGAGGTATAATGAGAACTAAGAGAATCATAATTTGTCATGGAATCTCAAGTTCATCATATGACAATTGTTATAACCCCAATTTTTTTGGGTTCCTTTGGTGAGAAATGTAATTTCTCATATTAAAGATATTGGAACAAATAATGATATAATTTGTTTTGAATAAATGAGTTTCGTTTACAATAGACTTGATGATTGTGTTGTGGGCTTTATTGTCTATTGGGCCCAATAACAAGGAAATTCAATTAGTAAATGAATAATTGAGTTTTTGAGAAAAGAAAGGTGTGGAAACCTCTAGAAGACAAAAGAAATTAATCCAAAGGTGGGTTTCTTTCCACATGGGTTCCTTGGGTCCCAAGGAGTCCAAAGTTGCAAAGATAATACAATAAGAAAAGAAAAGATTAATTAAGTATTTCTTTATTAAGAAAGAAATTGAAAACAATGATAAAATCTAGAAAATAAGTGGAAAGAGGTGTAATTGAGTTATCCTTAGTGGAATTTTGTATCCCAAGGACTCCTAATAATAAAAGGAATACCAATGAGGAAAATAAAAGAGAAATAAATCGAAATTCTCAAAAAGAGCTATTTTAATAAGAAATAAACATGATAATGAGAAATAATGCATATAGATGCATCTAGAAGGATAATAAGTATCCTTGAAAAGGAATTTCGAAATATTAGAGTTTCTTGGGGTCCAAGGAGCCCCAATGAAGGAAAAGAAAGAGGAAATATTAATAAAGCAAAATAAGAGGATATTGTGATGCATAATGAATAAATTTCATGGTATTATTAAAAGAAGTATTTCCTACTTAATGGAAAATATATTTTCGTGGCCAATAAAGTAAAAGGAAAGAATAAAGAGAATAAGTGAGAGGATTTTCATAATTCTAATTATCCAAGAAATAAGAAAAATCAAAGGGATAAGGAAGAGAGAGAATATTACTTCTCATTTAGGGATTTGGGTTCCTATTTGGAAAAGGACTCTTTGAGTTGTGTATAAGACAACTTAGGGCTTGTTACCCACCCCTATATAAGGGGGTAGACCCTCTGGTTCAGATCCAGGAAGGATTCCATATTCCCCTCTTTCTTCTTCTTGTTCATTGCAAGCAAACCCTAGGTTAGAGAATAATGCCAACCATGGAGAAGCAAGGAACTATGGAATCATCTCGGTGGATGAGCGACGTCACACGTGGTCAGAGAGGGGTGCGACCATCATCCTTATTCCCTAGCCCCCGCACAACAGTGACATCATGGCTGCAGGACCGACCACTTATTGATGACTAAGTACACTTGAAACAAACCTTCTTGACCGCAAGGTGGGAGGCGCCCTGTGTGCCTGGGTGTGCGACGGAGCTAGAGGAAGGGATGGCAAGGGTTACCAACCTCCTCATTGTCACCCAGTCATAGTATGTCTGACTAAGAAGTACCTTTATTTTTAGAGGAAAAATAGTCACTAGACCTTCTCTAGGACATCTATAGAATGCAATAATTATATGGAGTATGTACACTTCCTTCACGAAGTCCCCGTATGGATCCACCCAGATAAACCCCAAACAATTGCAAAAAAAAAGCAAGTAGATTCAAAAGAACCTATAATCATTGACTATGTCCCTTGATATCCCATATCGTCCATTATTAATATTAATCATAAAAAATGTTCAAAAAATCCACACAAAAGTGTAAGACATTGAGCACTCACCAATAGCCCAATTGTCAAAAAATGAGAAATGGCTGAAGTGGATGTCCCGTCCTAGCTCTTTCTCAAGGCTCACCCTCAGGTTCCATGATAGGGACTGTGCAATATCCTCAAATTTGGTGACTTTGAATTATATAAACATAAAACTTGAATTGACAAGTAAGTTCCTTAATTATATTATTGATGGAATAACAAAGTTATCTTTACATCACTGGGTTCAACCCATTGCCCAAGTGAGGCCCATGAGATTATTTTATTTGAAAATAGGTCTTTATGGGAAAAGTTAAAGAAAGAAAATGGATTCATGCATAATAAAAGGATAATGGCTTTATGGATTATTAGAAAATTTAAAAATGAAATAATGGGCAAGTTTAAGGGATTCTAAGATGACGTGTATTTTAGATAATTATGGGAGTAATTGTCTAACCTAGTTTGGAAACACAAATTGAGGCATCAAATAAGAATATATCGGTCTAACTTTTGGTATACTTGATTATAATAAGAAAAATAAGATTATTCTAGAATTTGGGAGAAAAAAGACTTTCCACGTGATGTGGGTAATTGTTTTACAAAAATACTTGAAAATAGTAAGTTGTGCATATCGAAGATATGCCCATGAATTATATATGAGTTGATGAAAGGTATTAATGAGTTTCCATGAAATAGGGATAATTGATTTAAGGGATATATCAAATAGAGAGATACAAAATAATCTAGATTATAGGTCATAAAGAGTTTCCTAATAGATTAATGATCAAATTATCCAATTAGTGCCATATAGTTATAGACATCCCTTAATAGTTTTTGGTTTGACAACCACGTTTTATCCTGTCTAGGGGGTTGGCCAAATCCAAAATGGAAAGAAGTGATTATTCTTTTGATGGCTTTATGTTACTATTAGGAATAACTAGTCGTGACTTATGTGACTAAGGTTCCTTGTGGATCAGTGGATAATGTGACTAAATCAACTTTTGTATCAGGAGATCATGGTTTGTGATTGTCTCTCACCCTACGTGTATATTGGAAAGGAATCCCATATTTAATCTTTGGGCTTCTCTCTCTCCCTCCCTTTCTCTCTTCATTGTAACAATTACAGTCCTTCCTAGGATTTATATATATAGTTCCCACAGGAGCCCTCATCTTCATCATGACACCCAACTTCTATAGTCCACAAAATGAAATGCATTTATTCTCTGTATCCCCAAGATCTCATCTGTGTGTCTGATAGGATAATCTGGTAGAGCAGTAGGCTATAGGTGGTTCTTTAGTCCCTAGAGGAACACTGTGACTATGGAACTTCTCCTCCTCCTACCATCATCTAAGGCCACCTCCATTGTGAGTCATGAACCTCTGATATAGGGTCCAATGCCATGAAGGCACCAAGAGCATCTCCACAACAACTTATCTCCCCTTCCATTTTCTATTCATGACGGCTAGTGCTTATGAATTGCTGGGATGAATGTTGATAGTGGCAAGTTGTGGAAGGCTCCATAGATGGAAAGCAAGAATCATAGTAATCTGTGATGATCCTCCATCCATTATGAGACCTTTAGTTACATATCTTAACCATGCTATCTTCGTGACATTTGTATAGCTAGCCGGCGGGAGGTCACAATGCTTTTACCATCCCCGGTGCTAAGTGCCTGACCAGGTACAGTCGAGGCTGACAAAGGTGGCAGACCTCTGCCTTGTCCTTGAAACCCAGAAGTGGGGGGAACAAACAACATAGCTTGCCACCCAAGGCATGGGTTGAGTCTCCTCGTGAGGTAGGAGATGACTCAGGGTCAAATGACCTTGAGACCCTTGGGTGAACATATAGAGTGCAAGGTAATTAGGGTAATTCACCCTAATCCTGGTCCCAACACATGCCATAATTAAAATAGCTCTTTTTATTACATAGAAGCACCTTGTTGGCCCATATATGCTCAATTTGTGATAACTTTAGTAATTTCAAGGATGATCAGATTAAGACAAGTTATACATGAATTTTAATCAGAAAAATCGGTAGAATCTAATAGAATGGCTTGAAATCCTAAATCCAATTGCAGTTCCAAAAGTACAGTCACGACATGAATATGAAGTAATTAATACAAAGGAAACTGTAGAATTGATGATTAAAGTGTTGAATACAATAAATTCTTTCTATTTATGTTATAGTATGATATTGGGGAATGTGATGCGAAATCAAAATGATGATGAATAATAATTAGGGTTTCTAAAGTGTATAAAGATCAACATGTGTAGTTAGGATTTTGAAAATATAGATCATAATTTGTGATATTCTTAATGCACATAATCAAATCTAAGTGTCCATAATATGAGCATATGAATATCTAATGATTAGGGTTTCACCAAATGTCTAATATGCGATGTAATTAGGGTTTGTATACTTGTTCCTTATCAAAACCCGAGACAACCCTAAACCATAGATTAGGGCCCAAGTAGGGTTTGATATGAATAATATGATAGTAACACTTTAGGATATACATACATGCAAATTAAATATTTATTTCCTGGATTCATCCTTTCTCTCTTGATTGGATGATATGGTATTTTACTTGAAGTATGATTTCATGATCTGCATGGTTCTATACATGGCTACGATTATGAATACTAACATTATTAACTTTTTTAAAGTTTCCCGACTAGATTTCAATTATACTTTTTATTGTTTATTTACATTCTGATAATTTATAATGCCACTATGAGTATTACATAAAGTTAAGTATCATATTTTGAATCATAGGATGACATGTATCAAGGGGTGATGCACATGGGCCCTGGAAGGGACAATGATTACTCCTAAGGTAGCACATCAAGTATGGGTTAGAATATGTAGTGAAATTTCCAGTTTTTATTTGCAAATAATTGACTGATTATTTGTTGTTATATTGTTGCACACTTTTGTATGAATGCCACATACACAATATAGCAATATACTAATCCACATTTTTCTTGTTAGCATTTCAGGTAAATGCCATATATGAAGATAGCAAGACATGGTGAATCATGTGAATCCAATTGAAGACACTAAATCAAAGTAAAAAAGGATTAGTTGGATACTTATTCTCAGTATATGTTAGTTCTCATGTTGCAATATTCATGTAAATACCTAGAGGATCTTGTAACACCCGGGCCCACTGCCCAAGGCTCTAGTAGAGTCTCAGGAATGATGAATGGCCCCAAAGACCACCACTAGCCTTAACTGCACATTTTTTCTCACTCACGTGCAAGCCAGGGTTAACTTCTCGACTGGTCACCTATCCTAGTACTACTCCAAGCTGAGCATGCTTAACTATGGAATTCTTTAGTGATGGGCTCCCGGAAAAGGAGATGCACCTTGGTGATATGGGTAGTTAAATCATTCCTTTTAAGATCATTCTATCTGAGGCCTCAAATCCTGGGATGTTACAATCTCCCCACTTAGATTCTTGACGTCCTCATCAAGCCTCAACTATATGGTCTCATAATATCACCCCATTTCAGTGCAGACCCAGAATGGCCCATGGACACCCAACTCCCGATCACAGAATACCAGTACAAGGGTGGCTACGTCAACCATGGACAACCCTTTCCAACATGTCTGGACAGTAGGGCTCAAGACTGGCATGCCTCATGCCCATGCGGGCCCCACCTATTGGAGAGGTTATGGATTTGATACCATTTGTAACACCCGAGCCCACTGTCCAAGGCTCTAGTAGAGTTTCAAGAATGACGACTGGCCCCACAGACCACCACTAGCCTTAACTGCATGCTTTTTCTCACTCACGTACAAGCTGGGGTTAACTTCTTGACTGGTCACCCATCTTAGTACTACTCCAAGCTGAGCACACTTAACTATGGATTTTTTCGTGATGGGCTCCCAGAAAAGGAGATGCACCTTGGGGATATGGGTAGTTCAATCATTCCTTTTAAGATCGTTCTATCTGAGGCCTCAAATCTTGGGACGTTACAGATCTCATTACACATCTTGTAATCAATATTTGTAAAATAATGGAAATTATTTGCTATTATTTTTTATTTGCTAAATCTAGATCCTTGGGAATTTTAGGTAATGAATCTCAACTTTAAGGTCCTTTCTCGATTGGTGGACGTTAAAAGTGAGGTCATTACATTTGGTATCAGAGCCCCATATTTTTCAAAAAATACTTAATAGTTGATAATTTCAAGTAATCTGTAGAAATACAAAGAGAATTATTAAGCCATAATCTGATGGTAATGGTGTCTACAAGGGTCACAGTTTTGAGGGCTAGCAATATTTTCCTCCACTTCATTAAGTTGGTATATGAGGACTCCCTTAGCCGAAGGGATACATGCCTGGCCAGAACCTAGGGTTTCCTGAAGTAATGTTTCCTGTAAGTCTTCTCATCTCAAATTTCATCCACTTCTCATCCACTTGCTTATAAGAACCTAAAAGTAACTTCCCTCCTCATCTCAAGTTAAGGTTTTAAGAAAAAGTAGGATTAAGGAATCCTCTTCCCATTAATGTACAAGTAATGTGGAAATAATGATAAGGTAAAGAAAAATGGTTGTATTGGATTTTCCTTGCAACGATAAGCCCTAGATGGTTTTAAGGATGGTTTATGAAAAACCCTAGTGGTTCAAGGGATATAAAAACCCTAAGGTGCAAGGATAGTCCCTAACCTGAACCCTAAAATCTAATCATGGGAAATGAGAGTAGTGTACTGATATAGTAACCCTACCCATATGAACCCTATTAGGGCAAAGGGAATAAGAAAAATTCAAAAAATTTTAGGTGACATAGTCTCCCATGCATGCATGTTTGTGGAATAAGGAATTAATTATTCATTTGAAGGGTTTGAAAAAACCATTATCAACCTATGAGTAACACATGATACAAGTATATCTTGCTCATCACACTGATGCTATCTATGGAGGCATGGATGAATAAAGAATACCCCCAGTGAGTGGGTGTTAAAGTCACCCCCAACGAGTGGGTGCACTACCCCCAATGAGTGGGTATGTTGTTGAAGTCACCCAACGAGTGGGTGTGCTACCCTTGCAAGTGGGTATGATTTTGAAGTCACCCCTAACGAGTGAGTGAACTCCCCCCAGTGAGTGGGTATGCTATTGAAGTCTCCCCCAACGAGTGGGTTTGCTACCCCAGTGAGTGGGTATGCTATTGAAACTACCCTAGAAAGTAGGTATGGTATAGAATGTACCCCTGTAGAGTGGGTATGACATGATGGTAACCCCCAACAAGTGAGTAAACCTCAGAGAATGAGCAACAAGGGTTGAGGAGTTATAAAAATAAAATGCATGTTCAATTATTTAGTAATAATTTCTTGCAATGGTTGTTTACATTGTTACAACTACATGCACCACATGTTTTGGTTACATAAAATGAATATGAAACCCTCAATTCAACTTTTAGTGTTGGTGTTTCAACATGTGGCAGGTCAACCCAAGAATGGGAAATGGACCTATAGGGGAGGCAAAACCCTAAACCCATGGGGTCAGTTGTGTCTATAGAGCCTAACCTCCTCCTGTGATCCAAGAAGGCACCCTAGGTTAGGAACTTCCATTGAAGTTTTAGCTCACAAATCCATTTAAAAATTGAGGTAACCTTCAATGTCACCTAAAGCTTGAAAAACGAAGTATATGAAGCATGAAAGCACTTATATTGAGTGTAATTCTTTGAACTGAAGTATGCCATTTCTATAGGACATGAAGAAATATCACTATAGAAGTGGCTGCCACTAAGGGGCCAAGCCTGGAAGGGAAGGTTTCCATGAGCCAATGAAGGGACATAAAGTGAATAATGTGCACCCTAAGAGATGAAGAAAATCTGGGTTAAAGAATTACATAAGAAGAAAATGTGCTTCATTATTATTAAATATGTGATATTCCAATAAACCCTAGGAAAGTTAGAGACCTAAATCAATAATAAGGTCAAGTAGGGAGGATGAAAGGCACATAAGACCCATATAAGGTGATCATGCCCTAAATGAATAAGACCATGAGTTCAACAAATAGCCATCCATGTTGCCCAAGGACCATGTGTTAGGAGATTGGCCACCTTCATGAGTTCATGAGGACCAAGGGGAATGTGAGAGGCACTCCAATAAGGCCCACGAGGATAGGAGGAGATCATTCCAAAGGTACCTATACCTGTAGATACCTTGAGGAAATGATTAAGGCTAATAAGATATGGGGTGTAAATATAAAAGATACAAGAAGTCATGTAATGATGAAATCTTACATGAGTTGTGCACAAACTTAAGAGTGAGAAAGCCACTTGACTTCATGAAATCTAAGAATATTGTGGAACAAAAAAAGTAATTATGGTTTAGAGTCTTTGTTCAAGATGATTCAACCAAAATGTGAAATTTTGTGTGGATACACCATCTCTACTCTTGGAATGAAATGAACTTTATATTCGGGATGTAGTCAAATGCTTATTTCATTTCATTATGAGTGAGAGAGATTGAGTGGACACATATTATGAATTAAATAACATATGAGAATTAATACCTTAAGATGATTTCAATAGTGTAATTTAGGGGTTTGAAGTGTTACCTCACCCTAATAGGAGAACAAATGATTACTATCTTGGAAACTTAGATGAAAAGGTAATCACCAAGAAAATTGAAATTAAAGTGAAAATGTAATCATGAAGTGATAATGTTATATTATGAATAAGGTTGTGGATATAACCCAGAATTGATTTTGAATTGTAATCTTAGTAATAATGTGAGGCTTTTTAACATCAATAAAAGTTAGTTGCTAACCCTAAGGTGTGATGCTAAGTTGAGTTATCTTTTACCTTAACATTACTAGGTTTGAATTTTGGGGAAAAAATTCCATTTAAGGAGGGATGAATGTAATATCCTCAAATTTGGTGAATTTGAATTATGTAAATATAAGGCTTGAATTGATACATATATTCTCTAATTAAATAATTGATGGAATAATAAAGTTATCTTTGTGGCATGGGTTCAATCCATGGCCCAAGTGAGGCCCATGAGACTATTTGCTTTGTGAATTGGTCCTTGTGGAAAAAGTTAAAGAAATAAAAGGTATTCATGCATAATTAAAGGATAATGGATTTATGGTTTATTAGAAAATCTAAATATTAAATAATGGGAAAGTTTCCATGAGATTCTAGGTAGCGCAATTTACATAACTACGGGAGTAATTATCTAAACCAATTTGGCAGCACAAGTTGAGGCATCAAATGAGAATACCTCAGTCTAAATTTTTCTATACTTAAATATAATAAGGAAATAAAGATTATTACAAAATTTTAGATAAAAAGGACTTTCCATGTGATGTGGGTAATTGTTTTAAAAAAATACTTGAAAAAGCAAGTTTTGTATATGAAAGATATGTCCACGAATTAGATATGAGTTGGGGAAAGGTATTAATGAGTTTCCATGAAATAATGATAGTTGATTTAAGGGATATATTAAAGAGAGAGATAAATAATAATCTAGATCCTAGTCATAAAGAGTTTCCTACTAGATTAATGATCATAGTATCCAATATGTGCCATATAGTTATACAAATCCCTTAATAGTTTTTGGTTGGCCAACCTAGTTTTATTATGTCGAGGGGGTTGGCCAAATCCAAAATAGAAAGAAATGATTATTCTTTTGTTAGCTTTATGTTACTATTAGAAATAACTGGTCATGGATTATGAGACTAAGGTGCCTTGTGGATCGGTGGATAATGTGACTAAACCACCTTCCATATCAGGAGATCTTGGTCAACGATTGCTTCTCACCTCATGTGTATATTTGGAAAGGAATCCCATATTTCCTCTTTGGGCCACTCTCCCTCCCTCCTTTTCTTCATTGTAACCATTATGGTTCCTCCTAGGATGTATATATATAGATTCCACAAGAGCCCTCACATCCATCATGGCACCCTACCTCTGTAGTCCATAGAAAGCCTTGCACTTGTTCTCTAAGCCCTCGAGATCCCATCCCTGCACCTGGTGGGATTACCCAATAGAGCAGTAGGCTATAGGTGGTTCTCTGGTCCCTAGAGGAATTATAGGATGGAAGAACGTCTCCTCCTCCTACCATCATATATGGCCGCCTCCACCACAAGTTACTCAAACGTCCACTATAGGGTTCGATGCCATGAAGCCACTAAGAGCATCTTCACATCAGCCATCTTGTAATGACACCGCTTCCCGGTAACCCCCAATTAAGGAAGACCAAGAAGTCAGAGGCGTTACCCCAAAAATAGGATCAATGGTTTTGCAAATAATCAAAAATAATTATTAAATTCTACCAAAACTAAACTAGAAATCTGGAATAAAATTTACTTTTCTTTGCACATACCTTCAAAAAAATAGGTAACTAAGACTTCTACCTTTAGAATAATTCTATCTATCTAAATCCTCCTTTATAATTTAACTTTAATCTTCACAGGTTCCACTTTACTGTTTGTCCAATTTCAGATATTCCTAAAATACTGACAAATAAAAGCCAGTCACTGATATGTGGGGACAACCAAAACATTACACATGTTATCTAACAACATAACCACATCAAATAGTTGTTTAGCAATGCAAATTTTTGTTTTCCAATATGACTTCCCAATCGCTTTTACTCATACTCTGGGGTACCCTCTCTTAGGGTTTAGTCCTTGCAAGGGACTTTAAGGCTACCTTCTCCATCCTGAGCTTGGTACCTAGGGTCACCTCTCTGGGTGCCCTGTGGTCTTCTCTCCAGGGCTTGACCACCTTGACCTTCCCTCCAGGGCTTGGTCTCTCATCTTACATCCAGAGATGGTATGTAGGTTCATGTAAGTCATATATATACTTAGATTATGATAGTCATATTCACTTTAAAGATTGCAGAAATAAAATCATCCAAGTAGTTTATTTCCATGCAATCAATAAATCATCAAGAAAACACCGGGAAACTAAAGCATGTAATCATAAATAACCACATACCTGATTAGGGGATTTCACAAGAAATAAGCACAGTCCAATCAATTAGGCAATCCAATCCAAGCAAGCAAGTCAACCACACAAAAGCATAGAATCCTGAAAAGCATGTACAACCTATTTACTACATACTCATAAAGAACTTACTTTATTGACTTGGATCACTTTCTAGGGTTTCTAATCCAAATTAGGGTTTCTTTAGGGTTCCTTTAGATCTATTTACAACTTTCCTCTTTTATATCCACAAAACCCTAAAATAGAAGTTCTAGGTGCAAAACCCTAATTATTTCAACTTAATCATATTAAAACCTTCTTTATCATCAATTAGTCTTACGATTAACCTATTATCACTTTTATACAAATAATCTCGAAATATATCTCATTAGAAACCATTAACACCTAGATTAGGGTTTCTAATCCCCAAATGCACATTAACATATCAAACCCTAAATTAGGCCATTCAGCATATGGATCATTCTATATAGACATCAAAATGTATTTTTATTAACAACATGTTAATGTGCGCATAGATCATCTATATTAATCATCCCAATTCCATAGAACATCAATTTAGGGTTTTTCTTAGTTATAAAGCATTAAGGTTAGAAACTTTAACTACTTTTCTAATTATAAGAAGAATCAAGCTTCAATTATATTTTTAATGGATTCTTTGTACTTTCTTGAGAAAAAATCATATATTATATGTCCCGAACTGCAAAAATCATATATTATATGTCCCAAACTGAGTTACCCATTATTTTCTACAAATTTTGCAAGATAATACATTATAGGCCAATCACAGATTGACACGTGTACCTTTCATTTCCTTTCCTTTCTGATCCTTTCTTGGCTCATGGATATCACCCTCGACCCACCTAACCTGGTACCTGGATTTGGCCCCTTTGTCATCTTTGTAGGTGTGCAAAGACCGGAGTTCGGTCCTCTGTTTTCTCAAAAAAATAGAGTACAACCACAAGCTGCTATGCGGCACACTCCCCTGGCTCCTGGGCTCACTGCGGGAATAGGAACAGAGCTGGTCCTCCACCTTACATCCTCTAATAACTCCAATGCCACTTCTTTGTGCATCTGATCCCCAAATATAGGGCTCCCTCACCCAAAACAGAGAGCGACGCTACCCTCCCTGTACGTCAAGTAGAGAAGAGCTTCAGGTGAGGATCTCTCATGCTCTGCCTCAGGGGTTCCTCCCCGAATCCATGGGAGACTACTGACCCCTTTTATAGACATCTAATCCCATAGATTCCAATGCCCTGAGTCCAATGGAGTTCTTCTCCAAGAAGGATTGGGGAAAGTCCCAGATACTCACACAACTAGTAGAAGAAAGGGATCTGAAAGTGCAGTTTCTTCTCCTGGATTCAATGGAATAGTTTCCAGATTCATACGTTGGTTGTATGGGGGGAGAATCGAGTGGGAAATATCCCTCTACTATTCCTCTTTCCCGATCTTACTTAGAAAGTAGTTACCGTTAGATCATCATTAAATGGCTGTCAGGCCTCGTATAAGAACACAAGTCACAATTGAATTGTAACATTTAATGTTATCCTTTACACTTTAGGAAACTTACAAAATTAATATCTCCCAAACTATTTATTCTTTTAATCCCAAATTTTAAAGGAAAGTCAATAATTACTTAAAATACTTGTGTGACAAGTTGGGGACTCAAATTCGAAAGTATAAGTGACTTTTATTCATTTGCAAGTTATTACTTATTCAGGAATATTTTATGCATTTTTCTCTCTTCTTCTTTTATATTATTTATTTGGATTCTTTTTACCATTAGAAACCATGTGGCTTGAAATATCATCCATGATGACTCCATTATCCATATTTCCATATATTTCTTACATTTTCATCATTATCTCAAATTTCCTTCTTAATAAAGCAATATTTGATTTTTTTTCTTTAATCATATTGGACCATTAACATATTATGATCTGTGAAATTACATGCACCATAGAAATATTACAAAGGAAATCCATTCAATACACATAAATCATACAATTCACATAATCATACATTTATTAGGGAAATAGCATTTCCAACCATATGAACCCAAAAATTGGGGTTGTAACATCCTTCCCCTCTTATAGGAATTTTGTCCTCAAAATTCCAACAAACATATAAAGAATCAGGATTAAGAATTTTCCATGTCCATCACTGCTCCTAAGTGGCTTCATCCTCTCCATGGTGCTTCCAAAGAACCTTTATCATCTTATATTCTTACAACTGAGTTCATTCACCTTGGTATCTAGAATCCCCACAGGTGACTCAGGATATTTATGCCTCTCTTAAAGCTCATTTGCTTCATGGCTCAACACATGGCTTGGGTACATCACATAGTGCTCTAGACAGGACTCGTGGAATACATCATACATCACATTATCCTGAGGGGTAAGGCTAAACATAATCAACTTCACCAATCCATATCAAATGGACCTAGTATCAGGGACTCATCTTTCTCAACCATAGGTCAAAGGGGTCGGATTTTCATAACACATGTTCTTCTATAGTGAACTGCATGTTAGTCTTCTTCACATCAGCTCATGACTCCTATCACCCCTGGGCTTTCTTAGCCATTGCTCGATCAAATCGACTTCATTTGTACACACTTTGGTCTCTGTGACCTTCACAAGGTCCTCTCACTGACATCATTCTAATGAAGCGGTGACTGAAATAGCCTCCCTTACAAAGCTTCTTACATCTTGATACTGGCTATGGTGGCTATCATCACAAGGCCACTCTTCTAGGGGTAAGGACTTCTCCAATGTATCACCCTGAACGAGCACACATGCTCTCATCAGACCCTATAAAGTCCACATACTCTCTCGACTGTCCTTCAGTCAGGGGTGATATGTTGTACTCAACTTCAATCTAGCATCAAGTTCTTCATGCACCTACTTCCATCACATGGAAGTGAACTTAAGGTCATATTCAAGATATTGAACTCGGATCACTATGTAGTTGAACTATCTCTCTCTCATATATATGGTTCAATCAAATCTATCACACTTACAGTGCTCTCTCTTAAGTAAGGGGTTAGGTCAACTCGGTAAGACGATCTACCATAACCTGTACTACATCGTGACCTCTCTTGGTCTAGGGGAGACCCACCACACTATCCATGGTGATCTACTCATATTTCCTTTCAGGGATGCCTCATTAGCTATAGAAACTCACTGGGTTACTGGTGTTCGACCTTCACCCTTTGGGATGTATGGCAACTGACCACATGAAACTCTATATACTTCTTCATATCAGGTCTTTGTATTACTACTGCAAACCTTAACCATCTTGGTAATACCATGGTGTATGGTGTTCTTTAAAAATCATGAACGTCTTGCATGACTTAATTCCTCAAGGTTGACTCCTCAAAAACCCTAAAACTCTCTAGTAGTGGGTTTCACCACCTTCCTTTTCCTAAGAGGTGTATCTGAGGTTCTTACAACCATCTTTCTATCTCATCAAGCTCTGGGCTAGCTAACTGAGTATCCACCATCTTGACCAATGGGTCTGGTTGTATCTGGGTGTTAGCCATACATGTCTCATCTTCTAACAAACTTAGGGTTCACCTAGAAACCTCTTCTAGTATCTCTATTGGATAAACAAGAAAGTTGTATACTTGAGCTATATTTAGCTAAGAACTTGTTACCACCTAAGCTTCCTTATAGGTGAAGACATAAATCTCTATATACTCTACTCCACATCCTCATATTAGAGTTACATCAACTGAGTCAAGAAAACTTCAAACTCATCATCTTAGTTATCAAACCCAAACTTATGACTTATAGATTCTAAACTACTTCCAGAGAGGTATATCTTCATACTACCTTGTTCTTCTTATGCTCTCAAATAACCTATCCAATATATTCTACAAAGGGTGTGGTACTTCCTTCAATCCTCAAACATCATAAAAGGGTTTCAACTCATATCACATTTACCTTTAGTATATGCCATGCATTTTTGAGCAAAGATGGTGCATCACACATCGCCATCACTCTTTCCAATCTAAGTTGAAACATACTTCACATGTTTTCCACACCATGAATATCTCAAAACTATTTTCACATCTAGAAAGGTTGTTCCCAAACACTTTCAGGTCTTAAACATCTCTCTTTTATGTACAATCCTTAGTCGTTACCTCAAGGTCTCTAGGGTGCCGACACTTTTGCGTGATCTGACTCTTATGCATCTAGGGAGTGCCTCTTACTTTTACCCCTTAGGACCCATGAACTCATGAAGGTGGCCAACCTCATAACCCATGGGCCTCGGGAAAAGGTAGTTGTTACCTCCCGACCCTATCATCTCATGCATCCAGGGAGTAGACAACTCCTACTTCCATTGGTCTTATCCCTTCTTGACCTTAGTATCGACTTAGGATTCCATTATAGCACATCTCATTCTTCAATACTCACCCAAATATCCATAATCTTTTTGGGCACTCGTGGTCAAAGTTACATCCTTTCATAGGGATCATGATGACCTACCTACCTTGGCCTGGCCCCATACATGTTGCCTCCATGGCAACATATCCTCATGCCCTTAGGGATGGTTACACATGGGTCTATAGATTCATTCTCATACTATGTGCTCTCCACTTAGCTCATCAAGCTCCTATGAGGGACCTCTTTAGGTTACCTTGAACCTAAATAAAAGTTAGTTATCATCCTACAGAAGGGTCCCATCCTAGGATGGAAGAAAACTCTCTCTTGATAGTTTACAAAGGTCACAAACGTCCTTACTTCCAGGGTTTACATCATCATGTGCAAGCTTAGCCCTACCAGGCTACTTATGCACATATCTAGAAAGAAGACAACCTACTAAGCCATGTTAAGTTCCTTGGTATGTCATACTCGTTCTTTTTCCTCAACCTTGTACCAATATCATACATGCATATGTCACCCACCTAGGTGAATGGTTCCTCAAATGTATATCTCATTTTCAGTGGGGTTTCCTTTATTCTAACACATGGGGGTGCCATGCTCGAATCCTTAGGAACTCAAACATCTTTGTGAGCATCAGGTGCACCAAGTATTACTACTTCCCCTCTTTGGTCTAGGAATCCCAATTTCACCACTTACACATCATCTGTCTAACTGCATGTCTAGTTGTTCATCTAAAAACCAAACCTATACAAGATATGGCATGTACCTCCTACAAATATTCCACGTGAACAACCCATAGAGTCCTACACTAGGACATCCAACTGGGTGCAAGACCTCACAACTTGTTACCGTACCTCATTAGGGTCCTTGGAACTCTCTATCTTGCACCTCATAGGTAGGTACTTATAACCTCTGTACATCGGTTCAAGAAGTCACTTTCTAGGTTTTGGTTCCTCTAAAAGCATCTAAGGTACAACAAGCCTCCAAGGATTGTACATGAGGCAACCACATACATCTAATTAGGGTCATCCATTCTAGGCCACATTATACCCAACTTCTCATGATTCCTCATGTCTTAGAGTCAAGGTCTCCAACCTTTTTCATTGAGTCTCACTCTCTCTCTCTAGAGATAACCATACAACCGATCTTACCACTGGAGGTTTTCTCTTAGAAGTTGGGTCAAGCTCTTAAGGATACATGTCTACACCTACCTGGGTGAAACATATGATCCAAAACCTATGTTCAGACAAGATTATCTAAAGCCTTGCATGCTCATCTCATAACCATCAGTCATAACCGACCTTAGGTCTAACACCTACTTCCAGCCTTACTGCCACTCTCTTCTATGTAGGTATGTGCCTTTTCCTACTCATATATATGTATTAGGGTTCCTATATGGTCACCACTAAGCTTCTCAATGAGGGAGCTATCCCTCACCTTCAATGGGCATGACCACCCAATATCAGGTCACCAAAAGGCACAAGGGTCAAACAACCACACCTAGCTCATGCTTCTCATGGGTACTCAAAAGCTTTACATGAAGCATGCACGTCTAACCCACATACTTGAAGGTATAGAAAACTAAGGTATCCATCTCATCTTGTCATCCCTTTCTCTAACATCCTCTTAGGGTTAGGGTTAGCATCATCCTCAAAGGATGCGTCAGTCTTGTCCTATTCCTGGAGGCTTCTTCCTCCAAGGCTAACTCTCTTCTCATTCTCCTACAAGAAGGTCTAACCTTAGAGCTCTCTTGAGGGCACGAAAACACATGCCATGCAACCTTAAGCATGTAACTAATATTTAGTTTACACTTAAACTATTAAAACTTAGGTCCATGACATCTTGTTTACATGCTTTTCATTATTTGGTAGAGGATTCCTTAATCCTTATCACTCTTATCCCAACTACAGGAGGGAGGCGGAGAGAGAGAAACCGTAAGCACTTAGAATTTCTCCAGAAATAAGAGGTAAATAAGGGATGAAATTAGATGAGAAGACCTAGAGGTATCTTATTTCGAGTCAAATCCTTTGATTCGGCTGGCAGTCACACAAAATCCAGGAGTCCTAGTAGACCGACTAGTGAGGTGGAGGAAAATATTGCTAGCCCCCAGATTGTGATCTTTTTATAAACACCTCCATCATCGGAAAATCCTCAAATAACTCCCTTGGGTTCTAAAGAGTTTGTAAAATTTAATAATTATTAGAGATTAAATGGAAAACCATTACTATGATACCAATTGTAATGACCCAACTTCCCAGTAACCCCCAATTAAGGAAGACCAAGAAGTCATAGGCGTTATCCCAAAAACAGGATCAATGGTTTTGCAAATAATAAAAAATAATTACTAAATTATAGCAAAAATAAACTGGAAATCTGGAATAAAATTTACTCTTCTTTTCACATAGCTTAAAAAAAATAGGTAACTAAGACTTCTACCCTCAAAATAGTTCTATCTATCTAAATCCTCCTTTATAATTTAACTTTAATATTCACAGGTTCCACTTTACAATTTGTCTAATTTCAGATATTCTGAAAATGTTGAAAAACAAAAGTCGGCTAGTATAAATGAATATACTGATATGTGGGGACAACCAAAACATTGCACATATTATCTAACAACATAACCACATCAAATAGTTGTTTAGCAATGCAAATTTACATTTTCCAATATGACTTCCCAACCACTTTTACTCATACTTTGGGATACCCTCTCTTAGGGTTTAGTCCTTATAAGGGACTTTAAGGCTACCTTCTCCATCCCGAGCTTGGTACCTAGGGTCACCTCTCTAGGTGCCCTGTGGTATTCCCTTCGGGGCTTGACCACCTCGACCTTCCCTCTAGGGCTTGGTCTTTCATCTTACATCCAGAGATGGTATGTAGGTTCGAGCAAGTCATATATATACTTAGATTGTGATAGTCATATTCACTTTAAAGATTGCAGAAATAAAATCATCCAAGCAGTTTATTTCCATGCAATTGATAAGTCATCAGGAAAATGCTGGGAAACTAAAGCGTGTAATCATAAATAACCACATACCTAATTAGGAGATTTCATAAGAAATAAGCACAGTCTAATCAATTAGGCAATCCAATCCAAGCAAGCAAGTTAATGACACAAAAGCACAGAATCTTGAAAAGCATGTACAACCTATTTACTACATATTCATCAAGAACTTACTTTATTGACTTGGAATCACTTTCTAGGGTTTCTAATCCGAATTAGGGTTTCATTAGGGTTCCTTTAGATCTATTTATAACTTTCCTCTTTTATATCCACAAAACCCTAAAATAGCAGTTCTAGGTGCAAAACCCTAATTATTTCAACTTAATCATATTAAAACCTTTTTTATCATCAATTAGTCTTTGGATTAAACTATTATCACTTTTATACAAAGAATCTCAAAATATATCTCATTAGAAACCATTAACACATAGATTAGGGTTTCTAAGACCATTAATGCACATTAACATATCAAACCCTAAATTTGGCCATTAAGAATATGGATCATTCTATATAGACATCAAAATATCTTTTTATTAACAACAAGTTAATGTGTGCACAAATCATCTATTAATCATCCCAATTCCATAGAACAACAATTTAGGGTTTTTCTTAGTTATTAAACATTCAGGTTAGCAACTTTAACTACTATTCGAATTGCAAGAAGAATAAAGCTTCAATTATATTTTTAATGGATTCTTTGTATTTTCTAAAGCAAAAATCATATATTATATGTCCCAAACTGAGTTACCCATTATTGTCTATGAATTTTGCAAGATAATACATTATAGGCCAATCACAGTTTAACACGTGTACCTTTCATTTCCTTTCCTTGTTGATCCTTTCTTGGCTCACAAATCTCACCCTCGACCTACCTAACCCTATACCTAGGTCCAGCCCCTTTATCATCTTTGTATTCTGGTCCTCTATTTTTTCAGAAAAACATAGTACTGCTACAAGCTGCTATGCGGCACACTCCCCTCGCTCCTAGGCTCACTGCGGGTACAGGGACATAGCTGGTCCCCCACCTTTCATCCTTCAATCAATCTAATTCCACTTCCTTGTGCATTTTATCCCCAAAGATTGGGCTCCCTCACCTAAAATAGGGAGCGGCGCTGCACTGCCTGTACGTCGAGTAGAGAAGAGCTTCAGGTGAGGATCTCTCACGCTCTGCCTCATGGGTTCCTCCCCAAATCCACAGGAGACTATTGACCCCTTTTATTGGAATCAAATCCCATAGATTCTAGTGCCCTAAGTGCAATGTAGTTCTTCTCCAAGAAGGATTGGGGAAAGTCCCATATACTCCGACAACCAACAGAAGAAAGGGATCAAAAAGTGTGGTTTTGTCTCTTGGATTCAATGGAACCATTTCCAGATTCATACATTGGTCGTATGGGGGGAGAATCAAGTGGGAAATCTCCCTCTACTTTTCCTTATTCTCAACCTTACTCAAAAAGCAGCCACCATTAGATCATCATCCAACGGCTATCAGGCCTCATATAAGAACATAAGTCACAATTGAATTGTGACATTTAATGTTATCGTTTACACTTTAGGAAACTTACAAAATTCATATCTATTAAACTGTTTATCTTTTTAATCCTAAATTTTAGAGGAAATTCCATAATGACTTAAACTACTTGTTTGACAAGTTTGGGACTCAAATTTGAAAGTATAAGATACTTCTCTTCATATGCAAGTCATTACTTATTAAGGCATATTTTATGTATATTTTCTCTCTCTTCTTCTTTTATATTATTTATTTGGATTCCTTTTACCTTTATAAACCATGTGGACTCTAAATCTAATCAATGATGATTCCATTATCCATTTTCCCACATATTTCTTATATTTTCATCATAATCTCAAATTTCCTTCTTAATAAAGCAATATTTGATTTCTTTTTTTTTTCTTTGATCATATTGGACCAATAACATATTATGATCCATGAAATTACATGCAAAAAGGAAATATTGAAAAGGAAATCCATTCAATACACATTAGTCATACAATTCCCATAATCATACATTTATTGGGGAAATTGCATTTCCAACCATATGAACCCAAAAATTGGGGTTGTAACACATCTCCCCTTCTATTTATAGTTCATGATGGCTAGTGCTTGCGAGTGACTGGATGATTTCCGATAGTGACAAGTTGTGTAAGGATCCATGGATGGTGAGCAAGAAGCATGGGAATCCATGATGATCTTCCATCCGCTACGAGGCCTACATGTACATATCTTAACCCTGCTATCTTGGTCACGTCCGTCTAGCTAGCTGGCGGGAGGTCATCATGCATCCACTATCTCCAGTGCTCAGTGCCTGACCAAGTTTGGTCGCATATGACAATGGTGGGGGGACCTCCACCTGGTCTTCAAAGCCCAAGAGTGGGGGAACCAACCATGCCACTGACCACCCAAGAAATGGGTCAAGTTTCTTGTGAGGTAGGAGAAGTCTCAAGGTCAAATGACCCTGAGACCCCTGGGTGTGTGTAGAAAGTGCAAGGGAATGGGGGTAATTCACCCTAATCCTGGTCTCGGAGCCTGCCACAATTAAAAATAGCCATGTTTCTTATGTGGCAACACCCCATTGGTCCATATTCCTCAATTTGTGATAATTGTAGTAATTGCTAGGATGATCAGATTCAGACAAGATATATACACATTTTAATTAGAAAAATGAGTAGAATTCAAATAAAATGGTTTGAAAGCTTGAATCACATTGTAGTTCCAAAATTATGGTGACTACATGATTATGAAGTAACTAATAAAAAGGAAACCTGATAATTGATGATAATTTATGGAACTAGATGACAACAAACATGACATCTGATACAACTCATAAACTCATGTTCATGTTAGGTTGTTGGAAAATTTGGAGGAACAAAAATGAGGAAGTATTCAAATAGAGGAAGAAACATAAAAACTACTTGATCTACATTATAAACAAGTAGGTGGACAAGACTAAGCTCACTTGGGAGAATGAAGAGAAAAAAGAGAACATAAACGCACCTCCTACTGAAGGCTGGAGAAAACCTCAAGCTGATAATCTAAAACTCAATGTTGATGCTACATTCAATAATAACAAATCCATTATTGTGGTTGTCTGTCGTGACAGTGATGGTACATGGCAAGGAGGTTGGGTAGGGAAGATCACAGTAGAGAGTGTCCTAGAAGTAGAGATCCACACTATCAGACTTGTAATTAATGTGGGACAATCCCTCCATTGTAGACAATTGTGTATTGAAACAAACTCCAAACGGGCAAAGGAGGTTAAAGAAGGGGTGCTGATAACCCTAGACTGGCAAGTTGGATAGTAGATATCAAAAGAAAATCGAAGAACAATTGGAAACATTCCAATATCAAAATGAAGGAGAACATAACTACCGATAAGCTAGCCAAATTTCGTCAAAAAACATAGAGTGACTTCTATTACTATAGAAGACCACCTAGTGAACTGGTTGAGGTCATCAACCTTGAGTCCTATAATGGTAGTAGTAATACCAGGTTTTTTTCTAGTTCAAACAATATAGAATGTAATGAATCACCTATTTTTTCTTGCATGAGGGGTGAGATGAATAGAAGTCCTCTGATTTCTAGCAAAAAAATGTGTTGAATACAATAAAATCTTTCAGTTTATACTATAATATGATATTATGGAATGTGATGCGAAATCAAGATGATGATGATCATGATGAATAATAATTAGGGTTTCTAAAGTGAGAAATCATCAACTTGTGAAGCTAGGATATTAAAACTAAAGATCATCAATTGTGATTATCTTAATGCACATAATCAAATCTATATGTTCATAATACGCACATATGATATATCCAATGACTAGGATCTCATCTAATGTCTAATATACAATGGAAATAGGGTTTGTACTATTATTCCTTATCCAAACCTGAGGCAACCCTAAACCCTAAATTACAATCGGAGTAAGGTTTAATCTGATGGTAACACTAGGATATACATACATGCAAATTAAATGTTGATTACTTGGATCCATCCTCACTTGCTTGATTAGATGATATGATTAAAGTACTTGAGTGTGATTGTATGGTCTCCATGGTTCTACATTGAGGTACATGGTTATGATTATGAATACTCGCATTATTGACTAACGATGTTTTCCAAGGATTTCTTGAGGATTTTTGAAATAAAATGTTGGTTGTTCATTTTCATTCTGCTCAGTTATATTGCCACTCTGGGTATCACATAAAGTTAAGTATCACATTATGAACCCTAGGATGTCATGTATCAAGGGATGACACATATGGGTCCTAGAAAGGACACAAATTATGCCCAAGATAGTATGTCAAGTATGATTTAGAATATGCAATGAAATTTCTAGTTCTTATTTTCTAGTAATTGATTGATTATATGTTGTTATATTACTTGCATTGTAACACCTGGGCCCACTGGCCAAGGTTATGGTAGAGTTTTAGGAATCATGACTGGCCCCATAGACTACCACTAGCCTTAACCACATGCTTTGTCCCCACTCACGCGTAAGCTAGGATCAACTTCTCGACTGGTCACCCATCCTTTAGTGATGGGCTCCCTAAAAAGGAAGTGCACCTTGGTGATATGGGTAGTCCAATGACCCATGTACACCCAGCTCCCAACCATGGCTACTAGTGAAAGGGTGGCTCCATAAACTTAGATAGCCCTTTCCAACATGCCTAGACACTACCAGTGCATGGACGGCTCCATCAACTCAGATAGCCCTTTCCAACATGTGTGGACTGTACGACTCAAAGATTGGCATGCCACAGACCCATGTTGGCCCCACCTACTAGAGGGGAATTAGATCTGATACCATTTGTAACAAATGGGTCCACTTCCCAAGGCTCTAGTAGAGTTTCAAGAATCAAAAATACCCATATAGACCACCACTAGCCTTAACTATGCACTTATCCTTACTCACATGCAAACTAGGATCAACTTCCCGACAGATCACCCATCCTAGTACTACTCCAAGATGAGCACACATAACTATGAAGTGCTTTAGTGATGGGCTCCCTGAAAAGGAGGTGCACCTTGGTGATATGGGTAGTCCAATCATTCTTTTCAAGATCATGTTATCCAAGGCCTCAAATCTCGAGACGTTACATGCACAGTTTTGTATGCACACAACATACACAATATAGTGATATAATGATCCGCGTTTTGATTGTTGGTGTTTTAGGTGATTTCCATATATGAAGATGCCAAGACATAATGAATTAGGTGAAATCAACTTAACACATTAAACCTTAGTAAAGGAGGATTATTTAGATGATTATTCTCAGTATATGTTAGTTTTCATGTTGCAATATTCATACAACTACCTAGAGAAGCTCGTAATACATCTTGTAATCAATATTTTTAAAATCATCAAAATTAGTTGATATTATTTGTTATTTGCTAAATATGGATCCTATTTAATTTTAGGTAATTACTCTAAACTTTAAGGTCCACTATTAACTAGGGGACATTGAAAAGTGAGGTATTTACATCTTGCGACCCTTACAGAAAGAACCTTTGACCAAAGACCAACAAGACAAAGTTGGAAATATCCATTAAAGGAACATGTTTCAACAAGATTGTTTGAAGATATTATGACTATCCTCGATGATAAACCTTCAGAGGACATACTCATTCCATAATTCATAAGTATTGAATAGAAATTTTCAACAACAATGATGAAAAACAAGTTGTTGGAATCTACATGGGCTCACTCCCTCATCTTGTAAAAGTAGGCACCACCCTACAATTTTCACTAAATTCAAACTTGATCTCCTCCATGAATATACTGATGGATTTATGTGGAGCTACATAGATATGTCATGGCTTGATGAGTTGATTGTCATACATCAACTCCTCATCAAGGATACATCTTGTCAAGCAGAAGCCTGAGCACATCAGACCAGAATGGGAATTGAAATTATGTTAAGAAGTGTAACAACATAAGATGTGGGCTTCATATGCCTCATGTAACATTTACATTCCTGGCTAACATCACATCGGTCTTAAAGAAATATGGACATATATGTATATGCATCGATAATTGAGACCTCTATAAAGACAACCCAAAAGATGACTTATCATTGACACACATTAATCTTCTCATGGAAAATACTACATAACATGAATCAATCATCTTCATAGATGGGTTCGCAAATTATAATTCAATCAATCTAGCATCATTAGACATGGAGAAAACCACCTTCACCATAGATTGGAACATATATTTTTCTACAAGGTAAGGCCACTTGGAATCTAGAACACATGTACAACTTATTTGGGAACCATGGTGTCTCTATTTTACAACCTCATGCTCAATAAAATCAATCTATGTAAATTACATGATCACCATGTAAGAGTAAGTAGAAGACCACATGGTCTGTTTGAAAATTTTATTCCATAAACAATGTAAGCATAAGTACAAGACCACACAAACTATTTGAAAATCTATTACTAAGAGTATGATGTTTTCCACCTTTGAATGAAACCAAGAAAATGTACCTTATGTGCAAATCTAAAAATCTACTAAGCTATATAGTTAGCCAACGAGGTAAATAGGTTGATACAAGGAAAGCCCAGGTGATCATAGATTTACCCCCTAATTCTATGGAGGAAGATAATAGAATTCTTCTACGAAGAATCAAATATGTTGGGTGATTATCGCGAATCACATACTAGTTTACAAACTGATCTTCAAACTATTATACAAGAACAATTTTTGGAATGATAAATGTCAAATACCATTCAAAAAGTTGAAACAAATGGATTCTCACATTGGTTCATGCTATGAAGAAAATGATACATTACCTAATGTCTTACCCAATTCTCATAATAACACGCCATGATCCACTATGCTAGTGGGACCGTCTGGCCTTGATCACACAGTATGGAAAATGGTAGGTCCTTCTCACTAAGTTCAACGATCACATATATCACCATGAAAGTGGTCAAATCCCACGTTTTAGTGGATATTCCCACTTCTCCAATGGTGTATGAGGATTTTGATTTCCCTACCCTCAACATCAACATGATCAATGTTGTGTTTATATGTCTGGGCTTGACAACACATGGATCATGTTCTTTAAAGGTGCTTCAATTCAACATGACAACAATATATGTGTCACACAACTATTTATTACCTAAATCCTAACTCCAAATGAATACAAAGTCAATGATATTATGACCTAGGCATCTTTCCCTAGCATGGTAGTATCAAAGAACGAATATAGAAGTGTAAAATCTTACCATACATGAACAAATAATAAGATAAAAGCACCAATCATAATCTCAACATGTGACACGTATTATTAAGCAACGTTGTCTTATTGAAAGATTTCAATTACATATTAGACAATACAATTTTACAAGTCTGATCATGTAGAATAGGGATCTTATAACAAGTACACCTGATATAGCTCATGAAGCCATCATCTCTCTATCCATCTCTAAACCTATAAAATATGTGAAACAAGTGGGTCAACACACAGGCTGTTGAGTACATGATAGAAAGACACACACACACACACACACAGATATATATATATATATATATATATATATATATATATATAAGCTTCACATAACTTAAAAATTGTTGCAACAGTCTTAAAACAAGAGTATATAAGTTAAGTATTTAGAAAAATGAGATCCCATGTTTATGCCATTTTACTCCAATCATACCATCAATAGCGTGTATTTGTAAGACCTTTTTGACTAAATACCTATTGGAAGAGACTGACTAACTTCCCATTGGAAAAGTTTATGAGGGTGTTGAATATTAGTTAACCCTATTCTTAAGAGACCTTGAGACCATCATCGACAAAAAACCCTTTTGTCATCAAGATATCCCCTATCTTGACAACCCAAGTAAGATGCCAACCTCCTGTCCTTACTCCAAGACTTATGGCAAGTGCACAAGGTTTGTATGATGGATTTCTCTATTATGTTTTGCAAGTTATAAAACATCAACAATGACACAAACATTGAGTACGATACTATGATACTAAATGACAATATTTGAGCAAGTAATCACACATACATATGTATCTCAGTTCAAGTAAGAAATTCATAGTCATATAATTATCTAAGCCCCTACCTGATTCAAAGATTATTAATTTAACTTACCCATGACCATCTAGCCACAAGAAATACTTGATTAAGCACAAGATTGCATACATGTATTATATTCTCATCATTAACCCTAACTAGTTCGATTTATAGGGTTTCGGCCAAGTCAGGTTCATAGTTAGTTAGTTAAATATTTGATGATCTTTTACTGATTTAGGGTCCACTATAAAGGTGCAGTTCAAGTTTTGTGTCATTTCAGTATTCCATTAATTTTATATGATTATTTCAAGCCTTATATACAAATTAGGGTCAAAAGACTCACAATAGGGAAATAAGGTTCATGATCAACATAATTAGGATGTCCATATATAAGGATGATTTATATAAGTAATATTAGGACATAAGAAGCACAATAAATGTTGGGTAAATATTGCCTAAAGTCTAGGATTACAAACCAACATTGATATCACCTTTTTCAACAACATACATGTGACAACCCGATGCCACACGAACAAGATAACTCAAAACTAAGTGTAAAACTAATGCTAAACATCTGGATTACCATAAAATAGGGTAAATTAAATCAGATTCCATATAAACTCAAAAGTGTAAATATATTACATCTGAGTTCACATGAAGCTACATGCATTACATATCATACCATGAGAGGATACATATCATTGTTCACTTGGTCAACTTGCCACAACCTATTTGCATATACAAGACATATATGTACAACCATGGCATACTTCCAAAAACTCATATCAATGTACAATGTTTACAAAACACCCCCAAGAACCAGAGAGTACATGGACGACAGATAGGACTCTACTACAAAACACTAGCAACATATCTGACCTTCAATAACTACTGCTCCTCTTACTACTCAGCCTCAACTGCATAATCTCTACCTAATTGTGCACGACCACCTAAAAAATGTGGAAACCCATGGGGTGAGACCAACATCCTAGCAAGAGATATAAATATTTGCCAACAACTTCTATTAATAAAGAAAAGCTAACACATGGAGATAACATTAATATCAGGTTGAGCTGATTCAACTAAATGATATGAGTAAAGAAATTAACACTGTTTAAGAAATTTAGGCATCTATAATTGAGAAATAAAACATATTATACTTTTATAAGAATACGAAGAACATGTATAACAATTTATTTATCTTACTACATTATAAACAACCTAATCAGTACAAGAAATAAGGAAAATGGTCATCCAATGTGAGTCGTGTTTAACCCTAAGAAAACTATACTATGTGGTTGTATAACATCTTTTATTATGCCATTAGGAGATGAGGTATACCACTCATGCTCCAACTGACCACTGATAAGTCAAAATCAGTGCCATACAAGATATAGGAGGAGCTAGACTCCTATGATCTCCTGCACCCTTGGTCAGTCAGAGTCCGCCGCAGTGCCATATAAAATCCATTTGCCAATCATCCTAGTCTGCCTTGGTATATAGGCACAACACTAGTGAAAACTGAGTTACAAACGCAACCACACTCCTACCAAGATATGAACGCAACCATCCTCAAAACATATCATAAATATATATGAATATATATGTAGGTATGCATATGTATGTATGTATATATATATATATATACTGAATCACATCACATGAGATGCAACCTTGATTTTTCTCCTTCCAGGATATGACTACAACCAATCCTGTGGAATGCATATACTCAACAATATATGACTCTGAGCTTCCACTGGGGGAGAACTCATTTCACCATCTAGCAAGTACTGACGCTGAAGATGAATCTATGGCATAGGGAAACTACATGATTTAGGGTTTCACTTGAGTATTCATGCCAATTGGATGTCTTTTAGAATCAATCAAGTTAAAACGTACAAACTCCAAACAAATTCTACAAAACACGGGTAAAAGTATAATTCTAGAAGATATAAAACATATGAGGTTAAACGTTTCACATCATATCTTGATATAACTGCCATACAAGGCCATCAACATTGTCACATCACTAGGGGATAATAATTCCTCATCTCATAACTGGAGGATACACCTCATATTAGGCATAAAGCCTCTGCCAGGTCATAAGACCCAATCACATAATTCCTTCACATTATCATTATCTCATCATGCCTCATAAAGGCTAATAATAATTACCATGTGTCATACTCATTTTACCTACAAGGTCAGAATTACATAAGTAGGAGAGAGAAAACATAATCACATGCTATTCATTCAAGCAAGTTGAACAAGTACATCATACACTTGAGAATTTGGGTTAGGGTTTCTCATATAAATAATTAGGGTTTCCATTTCAATACTTGTCATCAAACCCTAGGCACATCATTTCCCATATTCTTGGAGCACATTAGGGTTAAGCATCATACTTGTCATGATTAGACAATCATCCCAAACAACACTATGTATCGACCATCACTTAAATATACATGTGTAGTGACCCACTAGGTTAATATATGTGTAGCGACCAACATAAGTTACATACTATGCAGCGACCACACACTCAAGCATGTGTATCGACCAAACAACCAAGGTAGGTGTTGCGACCAAACCAAGAACCAATTAGGGCATCAACCAAACCAACTAAATTAGGGCATTGCGATTGCATGATACAGGTAGAGACCTCCATGATTAGGGTTAGCTCACCCTTGTGACCACAAAAAGGATCCATGTGTAGCCACCACAAGAGAACTGGGTTTAAGGTTGCTAACCAATTGAGAATCAACACAAGAGTAGTGACCTCAAAACTAACCATCCCAAACAACACATAGCCGACTACAAGATAGGAAACTACCTCAATCAAAATAGATGATAACATCAAAGAGACTAAGCATCATCAAGGGAATAACTCCATTCAAACATGGTCATCATAAGCCCTAAAACAACATCACCAAGGTAAACATGGAAAACCATGATGATAGAAGGGAAACATGCATTCAACTCATATAATAAAAGCTTAAAACTAATGCAACCATGCCTGTGGCGACCTCATCCAACACGACCGTGCTACCTAACATGGCTGTGTTGTCCTCTACCCAACACAACTGTGGTTACCCATACATATAATTACACGTCACCTCCACCTTCCACCTTGGCCATTCCCATTTCCCACGACCGTCCCACCTGACCCCCACCATGGCCATGGTGACCACCTAACCCTACCCATTTTCTCCACTATTTTTCCCATTTTATACCCACTTATCCTTATGCCTCCCCACCACCTATATATACATAGGTCATGGTCATAGCACAAAGTTTAGAACCTATAAAGCTTCTCTAGAGCTTCCTTTTCCATGACCTTGCTTTCAAACCTTTCACCTACCTCCCACTCCATTTCCACCCCATTTCCACCATAGAACCCTAGTTTTCTAGGTTTTCCACCGTAATCCCCCATATTTCCATGCTATTCATCCATCTTGGAGGAGGTGCCACGTCCTAAATCTGCTAGTAGGTGAAGGAGGAAGATCTACCACAAGCTTGCTAGGAGGTGAAGGATGAAGATCTTCCATGAGCTCCATGGATTTCTACCTCTGTCTTCTCTTTTCTTTGATCTTTTGTTTAATCATGTGTAGCTAAGCCCCGTGTGGTGGGTTGTTTGGGGCTAAAATTTTACTTTGATACCAAGTTGGGGGAAAGTAACTTATAATGAACATATGTCCATTATATGATGATTGTCTCTTGGTTCTATTTCATTTACCATTATCTTACTTGTGATTTGTGCTTTTAAACATGAATTTCTTGTTGTATGATGCTTGAAAACACCCAGATTCTTGGAGAAAATGGATTGTATGTGTCTATCTTAGGAATTTCTCCTAGTTCCAATTAGTAGATCCCTATCTAGCATCTTATGTTCCTATAAACTAATCCCTTCTCCTACAAGTAGGTGTGAGATCTAACTAGCTAGTGTAAGAGTGATTAATGCAATTGCCTAAAGTTTTCTAAAAGGCTAGATGGTGAGCAACATGAGGTGAAACACCCACATCCCCACCCCATTCCTTCCCTTGGCTATCAATTTCCTTAATACCACTTACCCTGGAAACCTAGACTTTCCAAGTCCTATTAGAATTATACCAAGCCCTAGTTTCCCAACTAATAGAAAATGGTAGATTCAAATAGAACCTGCTTTGTTGTTTGGTTTGGAAATCTAAATTGAAGATATAATACTTGCATTCTATGTTAACCGTCCCAACTAATATCATAGTTTCACTCCCAAACGGCCCATCTATTCATATCATTGTTAAAACCCTTCTTACCAGTTTAGCTTGTTAATGCAATTTAGTTGCTTGTTCTTAATTTCCTCTTAGTTACTTTCTTAGTTCTTGATAGCTAGGTCTTGCTTGGGTAATTAGTTCTCTTTTGAGGTGCTAGTGTTAATCTTGTTAGTTAGTGATAACCTAGATCCTTGCATTCTTTAGTGCTTAACTTGTCTCATAGTTGTTAATTTGCATTGCTAGTCTATTGTAGCTTAGTTGTAATTCTTTGCTCTTGCTTAGTTACTTGTTTTGCCTTGTTTCTTAGACTAAAATTATAGTGACATGGAATTCAATGAAGAATGAGTTCCTTAAGAAGTTCTACCCAATCTCCAAGTTGACTCAGATGCGGAGATGCATCACCTCCTTCACACAAAAAGAGAATGAACCTTTCCATGAAACTTGGAAAAGGTTTCAAAAGCTGTTGTGAGACTACTGTAACATCCCAAAAATTCAATACAATTTAAAAATAATTACATTTGAGTCCTTAATAAATTTTGTACTGAATAAATAAAACTTTTTGGACTTTAATGCAAATAGACCATTTTTTTTATAAATTTCAAGCTTGATGTTCAAATAAACCCTAGTGAGATTAAAAGATCAAATTAAAATATTTCAATCTTATTTCCACTATATTTAGAGATGATTTCACATATAAAATTTTATTCAATATACCCCTTATTAGTCAATAAGTGCTTATGAGGGTTACAATGAAATTTACCAATTTAGTAAGAATAAGTTGATCTATGGACTTTTTTTGAATTATCATGATTAATTATGGCCTTTCCCAAAAGTTGAGCCCAAGTACTTTTTAAATAATCTTTTACAATGGTTATATTAAAAAGAAAAATGTAGATAATTGGGCTTGTAAAAGAATAAACCAATATTATATTTGAACTTCTCATAGTTGAATTAGTTAACACACCAAATTTTGTAAGATTTTGATGGGTCAAGATGTCCCAATTGAGTTAGGAAGGAATTTTAATTTAATACCCCAATCCTTTTGTTCGTGGACTTTAGTTGCACATCATTTTCTTTTTTTTAGGGTCACGCAAACCTATTGAGTCCTTTGCTGGTCGGGACTCTCTTCTTCACCAGTATCCCTATGTCAGTCAGATACTATATTCTGCTATATCTCATCTCTCCTAATCTCTTCCCTTCACCTCCTCGATCATCCACCTATAAGAGGAACCCTCTTGGTTAGTTCAACAATCATCCAAAAACACAAACCTCTTGCTCTTTTGCTACACATCGCCCTACTCCATCTCTGTCGACCTATATCTCAGAGGTTGTATCAACGCTTGGGTCAATCCTGTCAAGATGAGAAGCTTCAAAGTCGATCTCTGACTCTGGTGGAAGATCCCTAACCTGCCAATTTGGCGATCTGAGCCGGTAGCTTTTTTCCCCTAACCCTTCTTTTCTTCTGGTGCCCCTTCCAGCCAGCAATTTCTGATTAACTAACAGCCGCTCCCTCTATTTTCCCTACCATCTTCTTTGTCTGGTATTAATGGAATCAAACTAGTTGCTTTTGTTTCTTCACGAACAAGACATTGTTATTTGTTTTGGATGTGTCATGAGGCTCTATGGGGGGGGAGGTGTTCCCCTGTTCCTGCTCTACCTACCCTTGGCAACAAGTTTTTCTTAAGCTCTAGACCTACAAAAGGGCCAATTTTTGGCTCTCTAGGTCTGAGTAATAATAGAGTGGGTGCCTAACACCACATTTTCTAATGACAGACTCAAGATTTCAGATTGGTTCTTTCAATCATGTTGTTCTTTCCGTGGTTATTCACTGCTTCAGGAAGAGCAATCCCAGGCGTTCAATTCCATCGTTGCCCTTGTGGTTTTAATTTATTTATCAAATGAGGATGGTTTTGTTTGGGATCTTACTCACCCTTGTGCTTCTAGAAAAGAGTTGGCCTGGGTCCAACTAGCCAATGAGTATTGGCCCACGTCCGTAGGGCCTAATGCTTGATGGATAGATTTACCTATGTAGATTTTCATTAATTTCTGATTGGTTTGTCTTTTAAAAAATCATAATAAATCCATATGATGTCAGAAAATTATGCAAAAATAGTCGTTGGAAAGGAATTGTCGAGTAGAATCATATTTTAGTATTTTCAAACCCTAAATCAAGGGTGTTAGACCATATTTTCCTAATAACATCAGATTAGGGTTTAGGATGTTATTTATGGTGAAAATTTATATACATCCTATTAATTTTAGGACACTAAGGGTTGAATCAGGTCTAGGGAGACTATATTAGGAATTGCCTTGCTCCAGGTAAGTGGGTCATGCCACTATGCATAAGTACTTTGGATGAATTTCATGATTATGTATGCTTTAGGATTTATGCTTGAAATTTCCAATTTAATGAAATTAATATAATGATGATGGCTCAGATTTTATTATTACTTGTTGGTTGCTATAATCATAAAGTTCTATGCTTATCACTAATGCTCATTAGTTTAATGTTATGCTCATGTAATGATTAAAGAAATTGAAGGAATAATCACATAAATCATGTAATGATAATTTCAAGGTTAAGAGGGAGAAATCCCATGATGATTAAGACAATGTGCCTAAGTTTAGAATTGTCCCTATTTATGTTATTTTGTCTTTATGGCATTGATGAGAACTTCGGTGCAACTAAGATGAGCCTTAACTGACCTGATGAGCACTTTGGTGCAATTATTGGATGAGGACAATTTACATTGATGGCAAGATACAAAACATGATGTTTATGCTAAGTTAAGAGAATTAAGTAACTTTTAATATGTTTCTCACAGTGATGGACCTTATGGTCATTATGGGCTTCCTAGATATGATGGACTTTCCGAGCATGATGTGCCCCATATGGGTAGTGATGGAGAGAACACATATAGTAATGTTTCTTAATTCATTGGTGTAATGAAAAGTAAAGTGTAATGATAATTTTTAATGTCAATCTACATCACGTTTATTTCAGTTTAAGTATATATGCTTACTTTTCAGTTCATATAACATGCAAAGTGTCGCTTACTTTCATTGTTGCTTTGTTTCACATGAACATGGGACGAGATGTCCCTAGATCAAGGAGCAAGATGGAATTGAAGCAATCCTTCAAGTGTAGCTAACATCAAGGAGACTTTAGCTTGGTGGGGTTCCATCTACCATTCAATAGATTATCTAGTTTAATTTTTAGTTTATGTTTTAGGTTTTCTTAGTATACATGTATTAGGCTTGAGATCAAGATGAGACACTTTGTGTTTTCCCTTTCAAAGAACAATGTATGAATCTATATTTTGAGTTAATGCATGGTGCTTCATTTATCTTATTGCTATAGAATATCATGTTTTGTAATGTTCCTCTAAGCCAAGTGATCCATGTTATGAAAAACATAGGGTTTGCTTATGCTATCATGTATGTTCTTAGAGGGGAGTTAAAACTTCCCTAACCATGAAATCCCTTTATGGCATTTGGTGCAGACCTTGTACACTGGCCTTGTGGAGTTGAGACAAACTTATGTTGATTTCTCCTACAAGGGGACATTCATGGCTAGACCTCTAGAAGAATCTTGGTCTCTATTTGAGCATATTGCAGAGTACTCACAACATCGAGCTTCAAGCAAGGAGGATAACCTTGATAGAAACTATGTCTCCCCTCATATGCCTCCAGCTCATGTTAGAGAGGAATCCAATCCTCAAATGATAAAGATCCTTTTTGACATGATGAACCTCATGAAGAATCAAGTTGTAGGTTTTGCTAGCCAGTCTACCATGGCAGTTGATGCCATTAATGAGGAAGTGAATGCTTAACATGCCTTTGGAAACCAAAACAATCATGGACCAATGTGCAATTCTTATACTATAGAATGGAGAAATCATCCTAACTTGTCATGGAAACAATAGGGTGAGGAAGGGCAAGGGAAATCAATGGCAAGGTATAACTCAAAGTTTGAAGATGAGGTTCTTGGAAGTATAAGGAGCCTAGATGAGGTAAAGAAATATGTTTCCTCCCATGGGCAAACGATTAGACACCTTGAGAAAAGGCTAGATCATATTTCTCTTTCACTTTCTCATCATGAAGAAGGTAGGCTCCCTTCTCAACCTATGCCTAACCCAAACAATGATGGTGGTTTTATGGGCACCACCCAAAGTACCTATGCTTCACAACAATACCAAGGTCCACCCAACCCTTAAGCTCCTCCACCTCCACAACCCCTATTCAACTACCAATACACTCCATCTTCACCTCACTCATACCACCAAAACCCTCCACAATATCACCCCATCCACCATCACTACAATCTCAGCCGCAATACATCCTCCAAAACCTAAATCCCCCACACCCAAGACCACCACCACCTCAATAGCCACAATTGCCACCACATGCTTCTTCTTCTACCACCCATGAGCATGTGAAGGCAGTGACAATGTTGAGGAGTGCTAGGACTTTGGAGAAGCCATGTGACACTTCTGTTGGTAGTACAACCAGTGATGACAGAGTTGACATTGCAATTAGAGATGATGATACTAAGATTCAGGTTGAAGATACTGTGATAGGAATGTGGGTTGATATTGTGATGCATAGAGATGATACCATGATTCCTGTGATACCAATTGATGATTTTTTTGATTTGAGCCAATCGGGAGCACACATCCCTCCTTTCCCAAATGCACTTGAGGAACCATCCACTAAAAAGAGGAAGAAGAAGCACACTGAAGACATCATGGAAACTTTTAAGCAGGTGAAGATCAATATCCATTGCTTGATGCAATCAAGCAAATCCTGTCTTATTCCAATTTATTGAAGGATTTGTGCACATTCAAGAGGATAACAACATGAAGAACACCAAGGAAACTCAAGCTCACTGAGCAAGTGAGATCAATCCTACAACACATCATGCCAAGGAAAATGAAAGATCTCGATGCTCCCATCATCTCTTGCTACATTGGAGCATACCACATAGACCAAGCTATTCTTGACTTGGTTCTAGTGTGAATATAATTTCGTATGTTGTATTTGTTGAACTACATGTGGGACAACTGGGTCCAACTCACTGCACTTTGCAATTGGCTGACTGATATGTGAAAACACCTAGAGGGCGTGTTGATGATGTATTAGTGAGACTTGATGATTAAACCTCCACATGCTTTCTTGGTGACTTCATTGTGTTGGATATGGAAAAAGACTCAAGAAAGGTGCCTATTATCTTGGGGAAACCCTTCTTGGTTACAACCAATGTCATGGTTCATGTGAGGACTGGTACCATGTATGTGATATTCATGCACATGAAGATCCAGTTGAACATTTTCAAATCTTCTTCTAAGGTCAAGGTGATACGTGCTATAGAGAAATATTGTTATCTTATTAAGTGTCTTGAGGAGGTAGTAGAGGAACACCTACCTGCATGGATTAAAACTACCACTCAAGGTAGAGGTCTAGAGACTATTATGGAATTTCTTGATGATTATGATGATGAGGAATATGAGCTAGCCATGGTGGCTGCAAGTGAGGACCTCCCATCCATTTCTGAGCCATTAAAGAACTCCCTTGAATAACCTCCAGTCCTTGAGCTCAAGTCTCTTCCTAAAGGTCTAAAATATGCTTTCCTAGGTTAAAATGACACCCTCCCGATGATCATTTCATCTATCCTTTCTCTAGAGCAAGAAGATTCCTTGATGACGATTTTGAAGAAAAACATTCAAGCCATTGTATGGTCTATTGCTTATTTGAGGGGCATTTCCCCTTCCATTTGTGTTCATATAATTTACCTTGAAGATGATCCTAGGCAACAAGGCAAATGCAAAGAACATTGAATCCAAAGCTGAAAGAGGCCGTGTCACAAGAAGTAGTGAAGTTGCTAGATGCTGGGATTATCTACCCCATTTCTGATACCCCTTGGGCGAGTCCCATCCGGGTTGTGCCCAAGAAGGGTGGGATCACAATAGCTAATAATGAGGATGGAGAGTTGATGCCATTGAGAGAGTAGTCAAAGTGGAGGATGTGTGTGGATTATAGAAAGTTGAATGAGAAGACCAAGAAGGACCACTTTCCCCTCCCGTTCCTTGATCAGATATTGGAAAGACTTGCAGGGAAGATCTTTTACTATTTTCTTGATGGTTTTTTAGGATACTTCTAGGTAGAAGTTCATCCCGTAGATCAAGAGAACATGACATTCACTTGTCCAAGTGGGATTTTTTCTTATAGGAGAATGCCATTTGGGTTGTGCCATGCACCATCTACCTTTCAAAGATGTGTGACATCCATCTTTTCTGACATGCTTGATTTGTCTGTAGAGGTCTTCATGGATGATTTTTTAGTGTTTGGTATGACATTTGATGACTGCTTGATCCATCTAGCAGCCATTCTTAAAAGATGCATCAAGGTTAATTTGGTGTTATCATGGGAAAAGAGTCACTTCATGGTTCCCGAAGACATTATTCTGGGTCATCGAGTTTCTAAGGCCAAAATTGAGGTTGATAAGGTGAAAGTAGGCCTAATTTCCACTCTCACTATTACTTCCACTTAAGACATGTCTGATCATTCTTGGGGAATGCATGTTTCTGCCTCCGTTTCATCAAAGACTTTAGTAAAATTTTGAGGCCACTTTGCCACTTGCTTGAAAAGGATGTGGAATTCAACTTTGATGACAAGTGTGTAGAAGCCTTCAACCACTTGAAGCATAAGCTCATCTCTACTCCTATTATAAAACCCCCATATTTATCCTTGCCATTCGAAATCATGACCGATGCATTGGATATGATAGTGGGGGCTGTGCTAGGCCAATGGATTGGCTGGGTTCCACATGCCATTCATTATGCAAGCAAAACTCTAGATGAGGCACAAAGAAACTACACCACTACTGAGAAGGAGCTGCTCGCTATCATCTTTGCTCTCGACAAGTTCTATTCTTATCTCTTGCAAAACAAGGTGGTGGTATACACGAATCATGCTTCCTTGAAATATCTCATGGCAAAGAAAGATTTTAAGCTAAGGTTGATCTGCTGGATTCTGTTGCTTTAAGAATTTGATTTGGATATTGTTGATAAGAAGTTAGTGGAAAATTCTACAGCTGACCATCTCTCCCGCATTGAGGCACCCTATGATAAAGTTAACCGGATTAAAGAGACGATGCCCCATGAGTAGCTTTTTTTTTATTTGATCCAAAGACCATGGTATAAACATATAGCCAACTTTTTGGCGAGTGGAAGAGTGCCAAGCACATGGAATAGAGAGTAAAGCAAGAGGTTGTTTGCCATGATGAAGAATTATGTTTGGGATGACCCACATCTACTCAAGTATTGTCCTGACTAGCTCATAATAATATGTGTCCCTGAAATTGAGCAACAAGAGATCCTATGCATGAGCCACTCTGACGTCTATGGAGGTCATCTTGGCAGAATACGCATAGCCGCCAAAATTCTTCAAAGTAGATTCTATTGGCCCATCTTGTTCAAAGATGCTAATGAATATTGCAAATGTTGTCTAAAGTGCCAAAAGGTGGTCACTTTTTCCAAGAGGGACATGATGCCTCTATCACCCATTCTAGTGGTTGAGGTGTCTGATGTTTGGGGGATTGACTTCATGGGTCTGTTCCCTCCTTCCTTCAGATGTGTGGACATCTTGGTGGTTGTTTAGTATATGTCCAAGTGGATTGAAGAAATTTCCACATGTATAAATGATCATAAAGTAGTTTGTGACTTTGTCAAGTCAAACAACTTCAACCACTTTGGTATACCATGACCAATGATTAGTGATGGTGGAAGCCATTTCATCCATAGTACCTTTGAAATATTACTAAAAAGGCATGGTGTGAATCATCGCATGGCTACTCCTTACCACCCTCAAATGAGTGGTCAAGTTGAGTTAGTTAATTGGGAGATAAAGCTCATTCTTGAGAAGATGGTGAGGCCGAACCAGAAGGATTGGTCTTTACATTTCAATGAAGGTTTGTGGGCATATAGAACTGCATTCAAAGCCCCGATTGACACCACATCATTTAAGCTTGTGTATGGAAAGAGCTTCCATCTACCAGTGGAGATGAAACACAAGGCACAATGGGCATTGAAATCCATGGACATGGATGAAGACACTACTTGAGTGAGAATAAAATTGCAACTACATGAGCTAGAAGAGATGAGACATGAGGCATATGAGATGTCAAAAAGTTACAAGGACCAAGTTTTTACATGATAAGCTGATAAAAAAGAAGAAATTTGAGCCCGGACAATGGGTATGGCTGTACAATTCTAGGATGAAGTTCTTTCACAAAAAGCTTCTGTCTAGATGGGAACGTCCTTATCTAATAAAACATGTATATCCATCTAGGGCTATTGTGATATGTGAAAAGGATGAAGCAAAAGAGTTCACAGTCAATGGGAAAATATTGAAAGCCATTGTTGAAGTAGGTACGCACAAAGAAAACCAAAGTTTGACATTGTGATGTTAGTTGAGGAACACCTGGTTTATGAGAAGATGTGATTAAATGCACATGAGAGAGACATATACTATAAGGATGAATTAAAGGTTCCACTAAGATGATGGAGTCAAGAATAAATAAGCCCAGATGAAGGCATAAAATTTAGCGCTAGTGGAAGGAAACCCACCTAGGTTTGGAAACTTTTGCACCCAATCTTCACTTTTTGATACTTTTGCTTTATTTTTACACGGTTCCAAGAATACACACATGCACACTTGTGCTTGATAGTTTTTGTTTAAGTTTTGATGAGATGCAAGTGATATGTTGAAGAGAGAGAGAGAGAGAAAAGAGGGAAAGGCATGGTCATTGAGGTTAAAATGTGGCTTAGTATCTAAGGGATGCACAAATATCAAAATTCTTGAAGTTTCATTGACAAAGTACATAGGAAAGACCCACCACGGCCGTGGTGTTCCAAAATGGCTGAAGTGGAATTAGTTGAAAATGTTACAGTGACATGTGAAGTTTGTAAAGGAATGGCCACAGACGTGGAAACCAATATGGCCAAGGCAAGAACAAAGACAACACAGTCGTAGCCACTATCATAGGTTTGGTGACATGATATCAGCATGACCGTGGATCCCACCATGGTCGTGGTGATTTAATTGCAAACATTTGAGAAATTTAAAGTTACAACGATGAAGGCAATTTTGTGCATGAACAATCGTGACCGTGGTGATCACCAAGACTGACGCAAGAGGAGGTCACCACGACTATGGCAATTGCCATGACCATGATGAGGGTTGAGCTACAGATGTCTTCACTAACCACCATGACTGTGGTACCCACCACAATTGTTTCGCCTAACCCCCACCATGACTGTGGCGGGGGCCGATCCCACTTAATTTTTTCACTTAAACCCCCTATTCCACCACAACCACCCCACTCTATTTCTTCTTCACGAACCCCTCACCCATGGAGATGAACGACGACGACCCTACTCCTCCAATCTTCATCCTCCATCCCTCATACTTCACCAATCTGACCTCCAATCACCACCTACACCTCCACCACCTCTCCCTCTCCCATTTCTACCCCTAATCCTTGACAAATCCAGCCACAATCTCCATTTTTGCACTCCACCCCATCTACAACCATTCCAGCCAAAAATCCATGAAAATTTAACAAATATCACCCAAAACCATAAGCTAATCCATCCTCCACCATCAAAGCAACCATTCCAACCTATTCCACCCATCCCTCAACCTCTATCTCTCCCTCTCTCAAAAAATCCAAAAATCACAGCCTTAACTCCACCACCACCTCCACACCATGAAGGGCATAGGGAAGGCTATGAATATGGGGGCTCAAAAGAGCCTTGAGGTGATCACTGGAGGCAAAGTGTGCACCAAGAGGACCTCCTCTCAAGTCTTTATACCTTCCCACACACCATCACTATCAAATTCCATTTCCCAATTACTCCATCATTCAGCATCCGTGAGTGCCTCCCGCACCCGGTCATCAGACAACCATCACATCTCTGACAAAACCTATAAAGAGGAGGAGCAGGAGGAGGAATCTGAGGAGAACATCAATGCCATGATCTATGAGGTGGAACAAGAGGTCACCACTTGCACAAAGCGAGGCAAGGGGGTAGCAACATCATCTTCATTGAGGATCCCTCCATGGCCTATGCCAGTTTTCCACTCTACCTCTTCACTATGGGAGAGACCATAACAATAGTCGTAGGTGAGGTGGTAGTTGATCATTGAAGAAGAGGACACATAGAAGCTATACCCCAAGCAACGAGTACTTCTCTTTAGTGACACAAGCTCAGGGTTAAGATCATACTAAGATGATGAAGAAGAAGATGACAATGATGAGGGGGAGCTCATTTCAGAGCTGGAGGATACATTGGCCTACTTGGAGGCGGACAGATTGAAAGGGTTTGGTAAATCTCTTAAAGGGACATCTAATGGAAGAGGCCAAAGTAAATTGCAGATACACCCATCTACCCTGAATGCATGACTAGGAGCGTCATCTCCACAAGATATGGGTGTAAGAAAGTGATTGATGATCTGGGTATTAAGGTAGTGGTGGAGAACAAGATGAAGAGAACCGAGTTGTAGAAGGTGCTTTTCATGGCACAAACCACATACATGGAATTGCCGCAATAATTCTTTGCTACTATTGAAAGGGTCAAGGTAAAAGGAGAAGAAGTAATCAAGTTTGGGTAGTTTAATAATATGCACAATCTTACTACATATCAGTTGAATTGCATTTTTGCTACAAATGCTGAAGAAGACAACAAGATGAAAGAAGGCTTGATTGAGAAAGAGGATGACATTGACTATGCCAATTTTTGGTATGACCTGTCAGGAAGCCAAAACTATACAACAAGAAAGTCCAAGACTATGGCAATGAGCAATCCCTTATTCTGATATGTGCATAAAGTCATAGCCAACACAATTGTGGGGAGGTATGACTGCCAGGGTAGCATTTCACAGAAAGACCTCTTTGTTTTGCATGGGATAAATAAAAGGCTACACATTAACCTAGGGGCACTATTGACAAACCATATGAGGTATATTCCTTTCAAAAGAAAAACTCCATTTGTTATGGGAGAATTGTGACCTCAATAGCTCTAGCCCTAGATTGTGATGTCACCGAACTCAAAGAGGCTGAAGGGGCTCAATTGGTTGATCTCGAATACCTCATTCACTCTCAAATGATCACTATAAAAAACTAGAGGTTCATGTATAATGTGAAGCCTAGAGTAATCAACAACTCTTGAGCTTCCCTACCATGCTACCCCACTCCTCTCTACTATGGGGATCCCTAACCTAAGGGAAAAATACAATGCCACTGCAACACATGAAGAGGTAGGAGAATCAAATGCACAGGGGCAACAACAATAAGAAGAAGAGCATAGAAGACAATCCCAAAGGGTGAGGAGAAGGGATGAGGAAACATCCCAACTACATAAGCCTTCAACAAATGCCTATGGCATGTCATCTATACATGCGTAGCTTGAAGGAATATAAAAGACACAACAAGAGATGCATATCACTCAGCAATACATGTGGCATGACCAACACCAAATGCATTACCAGGTCAACCACTTGTATCACTACCACCATGCTCAGTCATAGAGAAACCCCAAATGGGGTGAAGATTTATGGGGTGGTATCTCGGGATATCAAGAGACTTACCCTCCTCCTCTAGAAGTTTATTGGGGTCACTACTATCAGTTTCCTCTAGTCCATTGAGTTCCTTCACCTCCTGAAGCAATCCCTCGTTAGTACTAGCAAGACCAGCCACAATAGGGAGACCTTACTTTTGATCAGACACACTAGTCATGTCTCACCCTACTGTCCCTAAGCTTTAGTTTCATGTTGAGGACAACAATATTTAAAAGTTTGGGATAGTAGGGCGGTATGCACCACCCTTGCTCTCATTTTGTTTATGCATATTTCACCTAATTTTGGATTTATTGACTTCACCCTATCTAGTGTAGATTTCTTTCTATTAGCATTCATGCATACATGTAGTTTAATTTCATGCATTTTTGCTTAATTTTTCAAAATTTATTCTCTTTTTGTTCTTCCATGTCATGCATTGCATTCTCATGTAGATTTTGGTAATTTTTGTGTGTTTTAACTAGGATTTGCTGCTTTGTGTTTTAATTTTCCTAAAGTAGGTTTAGATGTGATTAAAGTGCAATTTGCCACCATTTTGGCCAAATTTTGCCTGAACTTGAATATTCTTGCTCTTTAGTATGTTTCAATTGAATATCTATCTATCGTGATGAGAATGAAATGTAACTTGCTTTTGATGTTTTTGGCTAGAATGAGTCCTATGTAGGAATTTTGCATGTTCTCCAAGCGTCTTGAAATAATTTTTTGTTTTGAATAAAAGGGTGATTCTTGGAAGTCTTGAATGTTTGGGGTTTATTTGTTCTTTATGGAAAGGATGCAATCTACCATACTGTTCATTTTATGCATAACTTGTTTGATTGGTGAATGTTACATAGACTAACTTGCTGGAGTGAGATTATATATGAATTTCCACTGCTTGTGACCGCTCTTTGACCCAACATTTCTTCCATCGTCTTCTTACTTCTTTGCCTCATGAAAGGATGCCAAAGTGTACATATCAGCCTTGGCCACCCCCAAAAGTTTGGGTGACCATACATTTTCCTGCCCGATTCACCCTTGTCATCATATGCCCTACCTACACCAAGGGCAAAGAAAAGAAAAGAAAAGAAAGAGAAAAGAAAAAAGAAAATAAAGGGTGCTCCTATTTAAGAGCATCCAAATAAAGAAAAGATGAGGGTGATACCACTCCACTCCCTTTCATAACCATTTATTCCCTTTGTATGCCTAGTAGGGCTAGGGTAAATCAACTCTAGCCCTCATCTCCCTACACAAGACAAGTGGGTCATCTGTAGTGAAATGAAGTGTATGAGGTAGCTCTAGCAAGTGAAACAATAATTCTAACCTTTTGAATGTATTTCATGGATGATATAATTTACCTAGAGAATTATGAAAATTGCATCACTTGCATATGTGAATGGTAACCCATATTCTAACTTCTTATGATCTGTGCTTGATTCACACTTGAAAAAATGAAAATGAGTAGCGAGTAGTGGATTGCATGCCTAATTCTTCAGTGAACTCATTTTAGCAAATAAATATCACAATGATTACATTATTTTTTCTCTTTGATTGAATTGAAAGAGAGATTAAATTGGAGCATACTTGAGGATAAGTATGTTTTAAGTTTTTGGTGGTGATGGAGCCCTAATTTAGGGCTTCATCCTGTGTCTTTTTGCATTATAATCACATCTAATTATTGTAGATTGCAAGTTATTTACTCCAATGTGAACTTTGATGTCAAATGCAGTTATACCTCCTTTTGTGTGTTTTTCAAGGTACGAATGCACACATTGATGTAAGGGAGAGGGATAAAGAACATCTTTGGGTCATTGCACCCCAAGATTGGACCTCACTCTTCCCCAAGCCTTCCTTGGATGTACAAGAATCAATTTAAAGAAAAAGGAGTTCAAATGAAGAAGTTGAATTTAAAGTCAGCAAAAGGAATCCCTAAAATGGTCATGGGAAATCACCACGGTCATGTTGAATTAATATCCAAAAGTTATAAAAACTTCGCCAATTTTGTACATGAATGACCATAGTTGTAGTCAGCAAAATGACCATGGTCACTGAAGACACCATGACTGTGGTCGATGAGACGCACCTTGCCCGTAGACCCTGCCATGACGGTGGTGATTTATTGTCCAAGATATCGAAAATCAATAGTAGCTCAACCCAATTCACACGTGAATGGCCACAATCATGACCATCAACATGACTATGGCTCTTGAAGGCCACCTCACCCATGGCGACAACTACGACCGTGGTGAGCCAAAGTCAAGACGATCTCCAGAGCAACCACAACTGTGGAAACCTCCTCCAACACAGTCATGCTACCCAGCACGACTGTGGTATCCTCTACCCAATATGACCGTGGCACCCACCATGGTCATGGCCATCCATACATATACTTATACCTCACCTCCACCTTCCACCTTAACCATCCCCATTGCCCTTGACCATACCACCTAACCCACCATGGTTGTGGTGCCTCTCACCACATCTGTGGTGACCACCTATCCCTACCCATTTTCTCCATTGTTTTTCCCATTTTGCCCCCACTTACCCTAGTGCCTCCCCACCACCTATATATACATAAGTGGTAGCCACAACATGAAGGTTAGCACCCTAAAAACTTTTCTAGAGCTTCTTTAGCTATTTTCATGCTTTCAAACCATTCACATATCTCCCACTCCATTTCCACCATAGAACCCCAGTTTTCTAGGTTTTCCACCATAATCCCCCATATTTCCATGCTATTCATCCATCTTGGAGGAGGTTCCACGTCCTACAGCTGCTAGGAGGTGAAGAAAGAAGATCTACCACGAGCTCCATGGATTACTAACTCTTTCTTCTCTTTTCTTTGCTCTTTTGTTTAGTCATGTGTAGCTAAGCCCCTTGTGGTGGGCTGTTTGGGGCTAAAATGTTACTTTGATACCATGTTGGGGGAAAAGAACTTGTAATGAACATATTTCCAATATGTGATGATTGTCTCTTGATTCTATCTCATTTCCCATTATCTTACTTGTATTTTGTGCTTTTAAACATGAATTGCTTGTTGTATGATGCTTGAAAACACCTACCTTCTAGGAGCAAATGGATTGTATATGGCTATCATGGGAATTGATCCTAGGTCCAATTAGTGGATTCCTAGCTAGCATCTTATGTTCCTACATAAAACTCCCTTCTCCTACAAGTTGGTGTGATATCTAAGTAGGTAGTGTAAGAGTGGTTAGCGCAATTTCCTAGAGTTTTCTAAAAGTCAAGATGGTGAGCAACATGAGGTGAAACACCTTCATATCCACCCCCATTCCTACCTTGTCTCTCAATTGCCCTAATACCACTTACCCTAGAAACCTAGACATCCCAAGTCTGATTAGAATTACATCTAGCCCTAGTTTCCCAACTAGTAGCATAGGGTAGAATCGAATATCACTTGCCTTGTTGTTTCGTTTGGCAATGTAGACTGAAGATATAAGACTTGCATGCTATTTTAACCCCCCAACTAATATCATAGTTTCACTCCCAAATGACCCACCTATTCATATCATTCTAAAACCCTTCTTGCTAGTTTAGCTTATTAATGCAGTTTAGTTGCTTGTTCTTAATTTCTTCTTAGTTACTTGCTTAGTTCTTGATAGCTAGGTCTTGATTAGGTAATTGGTTCTCTTTTGAGCTTGATAGTGTTAATCATGTTAGTTAGTGATAACCTAGATCCTTGCTTGCTCTAGTGCTTAACTTGTCTCTTAGTTGTTAATTTGCATTGCTAGTCTAGTATAGCTTAGTTGTAATTCTTTGTTCTGGTTTAGTTACTTGGTTTGCCTTTCTTCTTAGACTTAACTTGTTTAGGGCAATTTAGGGTTTTTGGTAATCTAGTTTTCCTCTTGCCCTTAATTTGTTGCAATCTTAGTGTAATCAACCAAAACCAACCTTTAAACCCTAAAAACTGTACATTCCTCTTTAGGAACATAGATACCTTAACTTATCTCTACTTCCCCCTCTCACCCTGAGGATTGACCCTTTTCTTATCGCCTGCCTATACTACAACACGACCCCATGTGCTTGTAGGTATGTGTGATTAGTGTAAGTAGGTGTGTCAGACTAGGTCCACTATAAATTCGAAAGTGATCCCAACCATGTGTCCCAATCTTATGGGGTACATCTAGTCAAGTCCCAATTGATTAATGTGCACACCTTGGTGGGACGCACCAAAAACCTCCAAAATTATATGATGGCCAAAAGATAACATGGTGATAAAGACAATGATCAAGATGCATGTGGAAACAACAATTCCTTTATCTCTTAGAATTCAGGTGGATGAAATTAGCGTTAAGGAAAAAGAGTAATCTACACAAGAATACTTCATAATATTAAACCTTATATCATGATAACATCATCTAGCATCTTAGGATAATATTTTAAAGATTAAAACATTAACATATAAGAAATAAATGTGGTGCAATAATAGAAGAGGGCAAAGTTATATAACCCGCCTTAAGAAGAAGACCAAGCTCCAAAGCCATAAGCTCCAAGAGAGAAGAGAAGCTCCAACTTTGATCAACTACACGTCCATAAGGTTACCTCAAGAAGAATAAAACATACCAAGGTCAAAGGAAATCTCAATGTGAAGAAAACTCAAACCCTAATCTGACAAAAGGAGAGGAAAGAAGAAGGGAGGAAGCTTCATTTCACTAGGTACTACCATGGTCAAACCATTGTCTCTAACGTATATGGAGAGAAGTTTCCTCAAGATAGCCTCCATGGTGATCCATAATATCACTACCAAGATAGGAGAAGAAGGTAGGGTTCAAAGGAAACAAGATCAAAGGTATAGAACCACTTACGAGGAAGAAAGATCACCAAGGATCACCATATGAGATATGATCAAGCTCAAGATCATCACATGCAAAGATGATCGGCCACCAAGCTCCAAGGTCACCACCTTCTCTAGATCCACCAAGCTCTAGGATGAATACAAGGAAAAAGAGAGGAAAAAGATCTAAAAGAGATACTTGCATGTAAAATATAGGGCTTATATACTCAAGGGGTAGGAGGGAGGTGAAGATATGAGGTGTCAAGGTACGAGAGCATAAGAAAGAACACTTGTCTACTAAAAGATCAGCCATGAAACTACTCTAGACTTGAAAGCAAGGAAGGGCTATAAAAACAAGGTAGTGTAGTGACCACTTAGGTCCACTACACCATAAGGCTATAAGAAAACTAAGGGAACACAATGTACGAACCGCTACACTAGGTCATCAAAGACAAATGGTCACAACACTCCTCCAAAGCCAAATCCTAGTGACCAAAAACACTTACCCAAGGAACTAGGTAAAAAAAACATCACCCAAGGAAGTGTTGTAGTTGTAACACTTCAAAACCATCACACAAGGTCAATACACCATCAAACTCAAGCATCCATGCAAACCCTAATGTCATCTCATGATGCCACTTCATCAACCAAGGCCCAAGCAAGGTTCCCCTAAGAATCATTCTCTCCCTCGTGATGCTAAGGTAAAAAAGGCACAACCTACATGTGACAAAGTGCAAGACAGACCCTCATCATGGGTAAATTGTAAATTGGTCCAGAATAAGCATAACTAGCTAAAACATCAACCAAACATGACCAAACTAAACACATAAATTTTCACATGTTATTAAGGCATCTCAAGAGATTAAATTATGAGAATGAAAAACAATCAAGCACTAAGATATGTTAGGGGTCTTACAACCATAAACCCCTAACAAGGATTTCTCCCTCAAAATCCTACACGAAAAGAGATGGATACTTCCTGCACATCTCTTCCCCATGCTCCCACGTGGCTTCCTCCATGCCACTGTGATGCCACATAACCTTAACCAAAACAATATCCTTCTTCTTTAAACTCTTGATCCTCCTATCCAATATCAACACATGACCTTCCACATAACACACATCCTCATCCAGCTCAACCTCTACTGGATGCAGGACCAACTCAGTGTTAGAGTGACACTTCCTCAACATCAAAATATGAAACATTGGATGCAATCTGTGATTTCAAAATCAATCTCTCTAGGAGGGGGAACACTTGGGAACTCATTGGGAAACACATGTTCAAACTCACAAACAACTGAAACTTCTTAAATACCAGGGTTCCTCATCTTGGCATCTACCACATGTGCCAGAAATGCTTCACAACCTTACCTCATCAACCTTTCCACTGTCATTGCTGACACTAGACACGTCGGAAGAATCTTCCTATCTCCTATAACACCCATGAAACATCACCGCCACAAAACATCACCACCTTGGCACTACAGTCCAAGACACCTGATACTTCTACAAATTTTCCATTCCAAGGATCACATGAATTCCATGCATGTCAAGTGGTATGAGATCCATTTGAATGATGCACCCTAAGAAAGAAAGAACGTAGGAAGGACACACCTCCCACAACTCAGCAGAACCAACCAAAGGGGTTTCTAAGTGAAGGCTATCAAGTCTATGACTAACAAGCAAAGAACAACTAGTTATCACTTCTCTAGTGATAAAAGAGTGTGTTGCACATGGGTCAACCAAAATAGATATAAAGTAGGAAGAAGACAAATCACAATGAAATAACTCCTTCTATCCTATCATGAGCCTCAGGTTGACTACTTCCGGCTGACTTATAGTGTAGAATCAAGTTGTTTCCTATTGTTGCCCCTGTCCTTTTGTTGGCTTGTCCAGACGAACTATCTTTTGATTCCTGACCACATCCTTGTCCTCCACCACTACTGAGATTTCCCAGTGGTGACCCATGCTAACTTTGTCTTGGTTGTTGTGTAACCTCTTCATCCTTCATAGGACATGCCCTCCTCATATGTCCTACTTGCCCACACTTGTGGCAAGTCCTGGTCTCGTACTGTGGCCTAGAAGGCCTTGTCATTGACACTGATGCCACACTGTGAGCTCCCGCCAGTGGAAAGGTACGATCTCTGCCCTTTCTTGGAGACCACTAAGACTGAATTGCCTACTTCTACTATGACTGTGGTGCAAAAAACCTAGGCTTATTGAAGCCTCCAGAAAACTTTCCTTGATACTATGCGAGTCTTTTTTAGCATTCACCTCTGCTTCTCCCCAACTGACCACTCTATCCTCCTAACTGACTCCATGAACATGGAAAACTATTCCCTATTTTCTAAAGATGACACTGACATCATCAACTTTGAGCTCATAGCCTTTCAAAATGTCTGATCCTCTCTTTATCCATTGTAGCCATATGTGAAAAAAAACCTTAGAAGCTCCATGACTTCTCCTCGTATTCATTGATTGTCATAGATCCCTTAAGGATCTTCTCAAACTGTGTGATATTCTCATCTAGATAGGTCTCCAAAAAGTATCGACTCATGAACTCTTACTGAAAATCTTCCTAACCGATCACAACATCTGAACTTTTCTCCTCCTCAATGGGTGACTAATGGCCAACACTCCCTTTCAACAGGTACACCATGTGCTTCACCTTATCCTCTTTGGGGATATTGAGGATCTTGAAGACATTCTCTAGCTTAGTCAGCCACATGTCAGCATTCTCCAGATCTATCATACCGACATACTCCAATGCCCCCACATGCCTTAACCTCTCAAAGGTCTTCCCAGCACCATGATATTCCACATTGGGAACAACTGCCCTAACTTGGGGTACATGAATCCTATCTGTCATATGCATCATCATAGTCATAAAATATCTAAACATGGACTAAAAAGTGAGATTGGCCACAGTTGCTGGGTCGAGCTGAGCCACTTCAGGCACTCCATCATCCCTTGCCTACCTCCTGGGACCACCACCGTTACAACCCCAAATTTTGGGATCATTTGGTGAGAAATGTAATTTCTCATAATAAAGATAAATGAACAAATAATGATGACTTTTGATTGGATGCATGAATTTTGTTTAAAATAGCCTTGTTGATTTATTTGTGGGCTTTATTGGCTATTGGGCCCAATAACAAGGAAAAGACAAAACAAACTCCATTATTAATAAGAAATGCAGAAAAGAAAAATGTAGAAACCTCTGGAAGGCAAAAGAATATAATCCAAAGTTGGATTTCGTGCCTCTTGGGTTCCTTGGGTCCCAAGGAGTCCAAAGTTGCAAAGATAATGCAAAAAGAAAAGAAAAGATCAATTAAATATTTCTTTATTAAGAAAGAAACTGAAAACAATGACAAAATGTGGAAAATAAGTGAAAAGAGGTATAATTGAGTTATCCTTGATGGATTTTCGTATCCAAAGGATTCCTAATGTTAAATGGAATGCCAGTGAGGAAAATAAAAAGAAAGATAAAGATAAATCCTCAAAAAGAGATATTTTTAAAATAATGAGTAATAATGGATAAAAGATAAGAAAAAGGCTAAGGTATATCACCAAGATGGGATTTCTAGCCTTTAAGATTCCTTGAGGTTCAAGGAAATCAGAATAATAATTTAATAGCAAAGGAAAGAGAAAATAGGTGAGAAATATACTTAGTTGAGTAATATCTTTCACCTGAATAAAAGGCATGTTTTCTTTTAGATAATGAGCCCAAATTTGGCTGAGAGGTAGATAAAGTCATTACCGAGTTTCCCTCAAAATTTGGGATTAATTGAACACTCGATTTGGGAGTTATGGCTTTTACAAATTTCCCTAAAGTGCTGTGATTGTAATAAATGCAACATTTTTTTGATTTAAATTAAAATAGAAGGAGATGGCACTAGTCGTCAGATCGAGATCTAACGCTATCTGTGTATATCCTTCCTCGAGTCAGAAAAGGAAAGGGGGCCACATAATAGGGGGATCTATCCCTCGATTTTCCTCACAAATCTGATGCATGTGCATCTAAGGAATTTGTTCTAGTAGGTTTGGGAGAGAATTCCACACCTTTTAGACCTAGTTTTTCTAGGTTTTATGGTTGTTTCAAGAAACACCTCAATCCCATCAGGACAAGGCTCGACGGTAGGTTGGGGGAGCCATCCCTAGACCCCCACGCCTATATATATTGACCCCTCTCAACTTGTTTCGCCCTAACGAACCCGGATGACACCCTCGCCTGCTACCTACTACTCTGAGTTGAAGAAATTAACTCTCTCTAGCGAGCTCTCCATGTGGCGCTGCCGCGTAGCCTCTTGATGGGTCAAGCCAAGGACGAAGAGCACCAGCCCTTCGATCGATGTCCATCATGGACCAAGGGCGCGGATGAACGACCCTGGTCTGCCGCAGCTTCAAACCAGCTGCTAGAGGGCGCAAGCATCACAGGCCGTGCGATCTCGCTCGGTCAAAGATGACCGAGGATCCAACGGCTCCCGTTTTACCGAATTAACAAAGTAAGCCACTCCTCTGCCCAATATTCAAGAAAAGGGTGGAATCTTGTATAAATCGTTAAAAATAGATCCTTTGGCTGAAAAATACAAATAAGTAGTGCTTTTTGATCAGAAAAATGCAAGGAATGAAATAAAAATGTAATTCAAGCCTAATTATGGTTTCATTTCAAAAAGTATGTAAAGATGCTATCTTTAATGGTTTATCTAATGAAAAACCCTAATCTTTATTGATTAATGATTTGGAAGGGTTATATGGATGTTTAAAGTTGATATTAACCTGTTTACTATAAAAAGGTGCATTAAGAATAAAAAAGATGAACTTTGCATGTAATTAGTTTAATTTTGAAATTCATGTGCATAAATATGCTTTGATGGGCCTTAAACCCTAATATTGGTAAATGTGACTCTTAATGGCTTTAATTATTCAAGATCATGAATAAAGTTAAGATATGATGATTCTAAGATATTTCGAGTATGGAAGTTCTTAATTGTGGATAAATATCCTTAATATGATAATTAGGGTTTTTCTAAAGGATAAAGGTAGAATTAATGATAAATAACATTCATATGTGAATTAGACCATAATGAACTACGAATTGATGATAAATGAGCATAATGACTTTGTCATAGATTAAAAGGATAAAAATGGTAGCTTTAATGTAAAAGAGGCTTAATGGACTTAATTGATGATTAATTGTGTTGTTTTTGAAATTAAGGTTAAATGTTGTTAAAAGGTAACCTTAATAACTTTCAGGAAGGATAGATGAGAAATTAGGGTTTAAAAGAGTAAAAACCCTAATTTGAAAGTAAACCCTAAAAGAGGTAGAAATCCTAAAAAGGAATAGAAACCTTACGTAGAAAGATGGTTTGAATAGTTTTTGATAAAAAGGAATTGGATGTAATTTCAGGACTCTTGTACTTGCTTGATTGGATATCTTGATTGATTGGACTATTCTGTCTCAATTCAGCCTAATAGGTATGTGGTTAATTATGAGTAATTGCATTAGTTTTCCCGAAGGTTTCCCAGATGGTTAATCACATTGAATGCAACTAAACAATTTAGATGTTCATACTGCAATTATAAAGTCACTATGGTTATCACAATTAGAAATGCATGTTTATTCTCACACCCACATGACACCATGATGGAAGATGCCATAAAGGTCAATCCCAAGAGGGTAGACCAATGGGCACCATGAGAGGTGACCCCAGACACCAAGCCCAGGAATGAGAAGGTGGTCTATGTTGCATGACTATGGGGCACCATGAGAGGTGACCCCCAGGAACAAAGCTCAGGATTGAGAAGGTGGCCTTAAGTCAATGGCAAAAGAGAAACCCTAGAGGGGTATTCCAGGGTTAGGGCAAAAGCAGTGGAGAATGACACATTGAAAATGTAAATTGGTTTGCTAATTACCCTGATTGTGATAATTAGATTGTTATCCATATTTGCAAAATTTTGGTTGTTCCCACATACCGACATATTTTGATATGGTGACTGACATTTTGTTTGTCGGCGTTTTAGGTAGAAGTGAAAAGAACAAACGGTAAAGTGGCATATGTGGAATTAAATGTGAATTAAATTTCAAAGGAGGATTAGTTAGACTAGACTCCATGTGGATAGAAGTAGATATCCAAGTTCTTGAAAAAGGTATGCAAAGTTAAATTTTATTACAACTTTTCAGTTTAGTTAGTAGAATTTGATAATTATTATTGATTATTTGTCGAACCTTTGATTCGGAAATTGGGATAACGACTCTAACCTGTTGGTCTCCCTTAATTGGGGGTTACTGGGAGGCGGGGTCATTACATTTGGTATCATAGCATGGGTTCCACATTTAATCTTTAATAATTATTAAATTTTACAAACTCTGTAGAACCCAAGGGAGTTATTAAAGGAATTTTTGAAAGACGGAGGCGTCTAGAAAAGGATCACGTTTGGGGGCTGGCAAGATTTTCCTTCACACCACTATTCAGAATATGTGGACTCCCAGATTAGTGTGACTGCCTGGCCAAAGTCTCAGGATTTGACTCGAAATAAGTTACCTTGAGGACTCTCTCATCTTGTTCATCCCTTCTCAACTCAAATTCTATTAAGGACCTTAAGGATTAGGGTTTTCTCTATTCTCCTCACCCTCTTGAGGTATGGGTAAGGTTGATAAGGTTTAAGGAATCCTCCACCAAATTAATAAAAGGCATGTAAATAAGATGTCATGGACATAATCTTAATAGATTAAGCATAAAAGAATAGATACATGCTTAGGTCGTATGACATAAGTTGTCATGCCCTTAGGAGAGACCTAAGGCTAGACATTATTGTCAGGAGGATGAGTATAGAAAGTTAGTCTTGGAGGTAGGGATCTCCGTTACAAGTAGGGACCTGGCACATCCTCTGAGGATGATGTTAACCCTAACCTTAAGTGAAAGTTAGAGAGAAAGATGACATGATGAGTTAGATGGACATGCCTTGGATGCCATATGAGCCATGAGAGGTTGGATGACTGAGTACTTTTGGTGACCCAACCCTGGGAAGGGCCGTGCATGTTAGAGTGAAGGATAGCTCCCTCATTGTTGTGGTTAGAGAAGAACCTATGGAACCCCATGAGCTTATATGAGCATGGCATAGTAGGTACCCAGAATATGTCAGTAGTGCGAGTAGTAGGTTGAAACCCTGGCCAAGGGAGTATGTTGGATAGCTGATGAGATAAGCATAAAGGGTTATGGATAACCTTGAGAAAACATAAGCTTGAAAGTCGGTATCACCCAGGTAGGGGCATGCTTGTGATATTGATCCACCTTCATGGAGAGAGAACCTTTAGTAATAAGTCTAGTTGTGGAGTAGATCTAGAGAGAGAGAGCAGGACCCAAGCAAGGAGGATGGAAGTTTAGATTCCGAGATATGAGGAAGAGTGGGGAATTGAGGATTATGTGACCTAAGTGAATGATAGTGGTTGCCTCGTGCTTGATCCCTGGAGGCTGATGATATCTTAGTGGCCATTAGAGGAACCAAACCCTAAAGAGAGGATGATGCTTCTGGAACCTATGTGCCTAGGTGTAGGTGTTTACCTTCTGAGATGAGACAAAGAGTGCCTTAAACCCTGAGGAGGTTTAAGTAACAAGCTATGAGGCCTTGTACCTTGTTGGTTACCCTCGAGGAGGACTCAACTCTAAGGTGTTGCTCGAATAAAAGGATCATGGGAGTACATGACATACATTGGACATGCTTGATGCGTGGTTAAGAGATTGAGCATGCAGTTGGACACCCAAAGGTGAACCTAGGGTTCCTAGGCCTTAGAGGGGAAGTAGGGTACCTGATGCTCATGATGAGATTTGAGTCTCTATAGTTTCGAGCATGGTACTCCTCATGTGTAGGGGAAAAGGAAACCCCTTAAGTTAAAGGTAAGTTTGATGAACCCCTCACAACCCAGTTGGTCTAATGTTAAGGATAAGAACAAGTGTGACCTAGCATGGTTTTGTAGGTGTCTGCTTGTACCTTAGTAGCTTGCTAGGGCTAAGTATGCTCATGTGGATGCAGACCCTAAACATAAGGATGTTTGTGACCCTTGTTATCAAGGTGTAGTTTCCTCCCATCCTGGGAGAGGGACCCTTTTGTAGGGTGTATACTAGTTTTGTTGGTTTTGAGGTAACCTAAAGAGGTTTCAGAGGATCTTGAGAAACTAAGTGAAGAGTACATTGTAAGAGAATGAACCTGTAGAATCATAGATAACCATATCTATGTGCATGTGGGTGTGTTACCATGGGGGTAACCGGTATGGGGCTTGACCAAGGTAAGCAGGTCGCCATGACCCCTATGAAAGGATGATAGACGGCCCAAGAATGCAGAGAGAGATGATAAAGGCTAGGGTAGGGTCCTCTGTTGGACATGTATTTTAATGGAATCCTAAGTCTATCCTAGGGTCAGGTGGGGATAAGACTGGTGGAAGTGGGAGTTGCCTAATTCCCTAGTTGCACATGACCATAGGGTCGGGAGGTAACAACTATCATTGTCTGAGGGCCATGGGTTAGGAGATTGATCACCTTCATGAACTCATGGGACCCAAAGGGCACATGAGTAGGGCACTCTCTGGATGCATGAGGGAAGAGGGATGACCCCAAAAGTGTCGGCACCCTATAGACTTGGAGGATATGACCAAGGATTGTGTGGTGATCCAAGTAGGTTCGAAACTAGTTTTCCATGGAAGTAACCTTGATATCGAGATGACTGTGATATAGAGACATAAGTTGCACGTTTCAACTTAGATTTGAAGGTGTACTGGCAAGGTGGGATGTACCATCTCTGCTCTTGGAACAGGAAGACCTTTGTATTTGGACTGCATCCAAATGCTTATTTCCTCTTGTTATGGGAGTGAGAGATAAGATAGTACGCGTGCCATACACCAAGGAGAAAGATGAGGTAAGTTGGAACATTTTTATGAGGTATGAGGATAGAAACGATAACATACCCTTGTGGGGTGAATGAAACATGGATGGTTTACCAACACTAAGAGAAATAAGGTAGTCATCTTATGAGGATGTTTTTACCATGAGCTATGAGTTATACAAGGTTGAGTTCGAAAACTAAGAGGATGAGCTCAGAGTTTCTTGCTGAAGATAGACTTAGAGTTTGAGATGAGATGATAAGTGGAATACATGGAGGAGTATGTCTTCAACATTATCTTATACCTAAGGATGTGAAGTGGTAATAGATGCCCTAGTTGAGATATAGCTTCCTAGTTTGGCTAGAGGCTAGAAGAGGTTGTTAGGATAACCCTAAGTTTGGAAAGAAGATAGATTTGGCTAACCCTCATATGCAACGATACTGGTTCAACAAGTTAGTGGTTGTTTTGTTAGCCAATCCTTGATGAAATAAAAGGATGGTTGAAGAACCTCAAATGCACTTCTTTGGAAAGGAAGGTGATAAAACCCTAATGAGAGTGGTTTAGGGTTTTTGAGGAATCGATCTTGAAGAATCATGACATACAGGAGATCATGGTTTTTAGATCACCATACATCATGATACTACAAAGATAGTAAGTGATAGTAGCACTTTGGATGCTTGATGTGAAGTTGCATGTGGCATGTGGCCATGCAAGCCGAAGGTGAAGGATGAACAACAGTAACCTAGTGTTTGACATAGAGGATAAAGAGTCCCCGAGAGGGAATGGGAGTTCGCCACTATGGATGTTGTGGTAAGTCTCCCCTAGACCAAGGAAGGTCAAGATACAATGTGGGTTATGGTTGACCGCCTTACCTAGATGAGAAGAGAAAGAAAGAGTATTGTCAAGGGATAGATCAGGTTGAACTACTTACAAGAGAGAGAGAGAGAGATGGTACAGCTACACCATGATGTGAGTTCAAAAGTTCTTGAGTAGGACCTAAAGGTTCATTTCCAGTAGGTGGAAGTAGATACATGAAGAACTCGATGTCAGTATAGTTTGTCACCCCATACTAATGGATAGTATGATCCAGACTAGAGGGTCTGATGAGAGCATGTGCGCTCATTCATGGTGATACATAGAGACAGTTCTTAAAATGTGATGTTAACCACCATAGCCTTTATCAGGATGCAAGAAGTTCTATAAGGAGGTTGTGTCGGTCACCACTTCATTAAGATGATGTTGGTGAAGGAGGCCTCACAAAGGTCAAAAAAGAACCACTGTGTGTGTAGATGAAGTCACTTTGATCGTACAATGGCTGAAAGAGAGCCTAGGGGCGACATGAGTCGTGAGCTGATGCAAAGCAGACGGACATGCAGTACACTATGGGAGAGTATGTGATGTGAAATTCTAACCCCTCTAAGCTACACCTGAGAAAGCTAAGTCCTCGATATATGGGTCCATTTGAGATGGATTGGTGGAGATGGTTGTGTTTATCCTTGACCCTCAGGATAACATGAAATATAATGTGTTCCATGAGTCCAATCTAGAGAACTATGTGAGGTACCCAAGCCATGTGCTGAGCCCTGAACCTATTCAGCTTTTGATAGGCTGAAATGTCCTGAGTCACCTATGAGGGTACGATATACCAAGATAAGAAAGAACTCAGATGTAAGAATATGAGATGATGAAAGTTCTTGGGAAGCACCATGGAAAGGGGGAAGCCATATGGGAGCCCTGATGGACATAAGAAAAGCTTATCCTAAATTGTTTGTTTGTTTGACGGAATTTTGAGGACAAATTTTTTATAAGAGGGGAAGGATGTTACAACCCCAAATTTTGGGATCATTTGGTGAGAAATGTAATTTCTCATAATAAAGATAAATGAACAAATAATGATGTCTTTTGATTGAATGCATGCATTTTGTTTAAAATAGCCTTGTTGATTTATTTGTGGGCTTTATTGGCTATTGGGCCCAATAATAAGGAAAAGACAAAAGAAACTCCATTATTAATAAGAAATGGAGAAAAGAAAAATGTAGAAACCTATGGAAGGCCAAAGAATATAATACAAAGTTGGATTCCATGCCTCTTGGGTTCCTTGGGTTCGAAGGAATACAAAGTTGCAAAGATAATGCAAAAAGAAAAGAAAAGATCAATTAAGTATTTCTTTATTAAGAAAGAAATTGAAAACAATGATAAAATGTGGAAAATAAGTGAAAAGAGGTATAATTGAGTTATTCTTGATGGATTTTCGTATCCAAAGGATTCCTAATGTTAAATGGAATGCCAATGAGGAAAATAAAAAGAAAGATGAAGAGAAATCTTAAAAAAGAGATATTTTTAAAATAATGAGAAATAATGGATAAAAGATAAGTAAAAGGCTACGATATATCCCCAAGATGGTATTTCGATCCATTAATGTTCCTTGAGGTTCAAGGAACTCAGAATAATAATTTAATAGCAAAGGAAAGAGAAAATAGGTGAGAATATACTTAATTGAGTAATATCTTGCACCTGAAGAAAAGTCACGTTTTCTTTTACATATTGAGCCCAAATTTGGTAGACATGTATATAAAGTCATTATTGAGTTTCCCTCAAAATTTGGGATTAATAGGACACTCGGTTTGGGAGTTATGGCTTTTACAAATTTCCCTAAAGTGTTGTGATTGTAATAAATGTCACATTTTTCTGATTTAAATGAAAATAGAAGGAGATGGCGCCAGCAGTCAGATCGAGATATGATGCTTTCTATGTGTCTCCTTCCTTGAGTCAGAAAAGGAAAGGGGGCCACGTAACAGGGGGATCTATCCCTCGATTTTCCTCACAAATCTGATGCATGTGCATCTGAGGAATTTGTTCCAATAGGTTTGGGAGAGAATTCTGCACCTTTTAGACCTAGTTTTGCTAGGTTTTGTGGTTTTTTTCAAGAAATGCCTAAATCCCATCGGGACAAGGCTCAGCGGTAGGTTGGGGGAGCCATCCCTAGACCCCCACGCCTATATATATTGACCCCTCTCAACTTGTTTTGCACTAACGAACCCGAACGACACCCTTGCCCGCTCCCTACTGCTCTGAGTTGAAGAAATCAACTCTCTCCGGTGAGCTCTCTATGCGGTGCCACCGCGTAGCCTCTTGATGGGTCAAGCCAGGGACGAAGAGCAGCAACCCTTCGATCGATGTCCATCGTGGAGCAAGGGCGCAGATCAACGACCCTGGTCTGCCGCGGCTTCAAACCAGCTACTAGTGGGTGCAAGCATCGCAGGCCGTGCAATCTCATTCGGTCAAAGATGACTGAGGATCCAATGGCTCCCGTTTTACCGAATTAACAAAGTAAGTCGCTCCTCTGCCCAATATTCAAGAAAAAGGTGGAATCTTGTATAAATCATTAAAAATAAATCCTTTGGATGAAAAATACAAATAAGTAGTGCTTTTTGATCAGAAAAATGCAAGGAATGCAATAAAAATGTAATTGAAGCCTAATTATACTTTCAATTCAAAACGTATGTAAAGATGCTATCTTTAATGGTTTATCTAATGAAAAACCCTAATCTTTATTGATTAATGATTTGGAAGGGTTATATGGATGTTTAAAGTTGATATTAACCTATTTACTATAAAAGGTGCATTAAGAATAAAAAGAATGAACTTTGCATGTAGTTAGTTTAATTTAGAAATTCATGTGCATAAATATGCTTTAATGGGCCTGGAAACCCTAATATTGGTAAATGCTACTCTTAATGGCTTTAATTATTCAAGATCGTGAATAAAGTTAAGATATGATGATTGTAAGCTATTTCGAGTATGGAAGTTCTTAATTGTGGATAAATATCCTTAATATGATAATTAGGGTTTTTATAAAGGATAAAGGTAGAATTAATGACAAATAACGTTCATATGTGAATTAGACCATAATGAACTATGAATTGATGATAAATGGGCATAATGACTTTGTCATAGATTAAAAGGATAAAAATGGTAGCTTTAATGTAAAAGAGGCTTAATGGACTAAATTGATGATTAATTGTGCTAATTTTGAAATTAAGGTTAAATTTTGTTAGAAGGTAACCTTAATAACTTTCAGGACGGATAGATGAGAAATTAGGGTTTCAAATATTAAAAACCCTAATTGAAAAGTAAACCCTAAAAGAGGTAGAAATCCTAAAAAGGAATAGAAACCTTAAGTTGCAAGATGGTTTGAATAGTTTTTGATAAAGAGGAATTGGATGTAATTTCAGGACTCTTGTACTTGCTTGATTGGATATCTTGATTGATTGGACTATTCTATCTCAATTCAGCCTAACAGGTATGTGGTTAATTATGAGTAATCACATTAGTTTTTCCAAAGGTGTCCTGGATGGTTAATCACATTGAATGTAACTAAATAGTTTGGATGTTCATACTGCAATTATAAAGTCACTATGGTTATCACAATTAGAAATACATGTGTATTCTCGCACCTACATGCCACCTTGATGGAAGATGTCATAAAGGTCAGGCCCAAGAGGGTAGACCAATGGGCACCATGAGAGGTGACCCCAGAAACCAAGCTCGGGAATGAGAAGGTGGTCTATGTTGCATGACTATGGGGCACCATGAGAGGTGACCCCCAGGAACCAAGATCGGGATTGAGATGGTGGCCTTAAGTCAATGGAAAAATAGAAACCCTAGAAGGGTATTCCAGTGTTGGGGCAAAAGCAGTGGAGAATGACACATTGAAAATGTAAATTGGTTTGCTAATTACCCTGATTGTGATAATTAGATTGTTATCCATATTTGCAAAATTTTGGTTGTTCACACATACCGACATATTTCGATATGCTGACAGACATTTTGTTTGTCAGCGTTTTAGGTACAAGTGAAAGAACAAATAGTAAAGTGGCATATGTGGAATTTAATGTGAATTAAAGTTCAAAGGAGGATTAATTAGAATAGACTCCATGTGGATATAAGTAGATATCCAAGTTTTTGAAAAAGGTATGCAAAGTAAAATTTTATTACAACTTTTCAGTTTAGTTAGTAGAATTTGATAATTATTATTGATTATTTGTCGAACCTTTGATCTGGAAATTGGGATATCGGTTCTGACCTCTTGGTCTCCCTTAATTGGGGGTTATTAGGAGGCGGGGTTGTTACAATCACCTGGTGCAACAATACTGCACTCAACATGTTCTTCGTGTTCACAAGACATATCTTTTCTTCTCTTCTTCTTCTTCTTATTCTTCTTCTACATAAGTAGAAGTTACCATTAAATATGTTAGATGACATGAGAACATACATAAACCCTAGTCCTATGTCCCTGTAGACTCAGCAAACCTAAAACTCTGATACCAACCTTTTTATGTGACAACCCGATGCCACATGAACACGATAACTCAAAATGAAGTGGGGAAGTAATGCTAAACATCTAGATTACCATAAACTAGGATAAATTAAAAATGATTCCATATAACCTCAAAAGAGGAAATATATTACATCTGAGTCCACATCCACCTATATTACATATCAAACCTCGAGAGGATACATATCACTGTTCACTTGGCCAACTTGCCACAACTTATTCACATATGCAAGCCATATCTGTACAACCATGACATATTGCCAAAAACTCATATCATTGTGCAACATCTACAAAACATCCCAAGGACCTAAGAGTATAGGGATGACACATAAAACTCTACTACAAAATACTAGCAACATATACAACCTTCAACAACTACTGCTCCTCTTGCAGTTCAACCTCAACCACACAATCTCTACCTTGTCGTTCATGATCACCTAAAAGATCTGGAAATTCATGTGGTGAGACCAACATCTAAGGGAGAGATATAACTCTCTACCAACAACTATTTTCAACACAGATAAGCTAACACATGGAGATAACATTAATATCAGGTTGAGCAGAGTTAGCTAAATGATATGAGTAAAAAAATTAACACCGTTTAAACAATTTAGGCATCTACAACTGAGCGGTAGAACATCTTATACTTTTAGAAGGAATATGAAGAACATGTGTAACAATTGATTTCTTTTACTGCATTATAAATTAACTAATCAGTATAAGAGATAAGGCAAAGGGTCATCCGATGTGGTTCGTGTTTAACCCTAAACAAACTATACAATGCAGCTGTATTACGTCTTTTATTGTGCCCTAAGGAGATGAGGTATACCACTCATGCTCCAACTGACCACTGCTAAGTCATAATTAGTGACATACAAGATCCAAGAGGAGCCATATTCCTATTATCTCCCACACCCTTAGTCACTCTGAGTCTGTGGTAGTGATATATAAAGTCCAATTGTAAAATAGCCTAGTCCACCTTAGTATATATGAACATCACTAGTGAAAATTGAGTTACAACTATAGCCGCACTCCTGCAGAGGTATGACCGCATCCATCCTCAAAAAATACATCTATATATACATACATATATATGTGTATACACACACACACACACATATATATATATATATATATATATATGTATATACATTATATACATATATATACACATATATATATATAAATATATATATGTATATACATTATATACATATATATACACGTATATATATAAATATATATGTATATACATTATATACATATATATACATTATATATACATATATATATGTATTTACATATATATATATGTATATACATATATATACATATATATAGATATATATATGCATATATATATATGTACGTATATATATATATATAGATAGATATATACATATATAGATATAGATATATAAATATATATATATATATACATATAAATATATATATACATATATATACATATAAATATATACATTAATATATATATATATATATATATATACATATATATACACATATGTATATATACATACATATATATATATATACATATGTATATATATATATATATATATATATATATATATATATATATATATGTATATGTATATATACACGCACACACACACACAAATATATATATATATATATATATATATATCTATACTACTATAAAAAGAGTGAATAGTTTTTATAAATTACACTTATGCCACCAACCAATCACATAACACCATTTTCAAAATGCTAGACTCTCCTTAACTCTCTCTCTTCTTTCCAAAGCCACGAACCAACACTCACGTTTCTAGAAACCAACCACGTTCAACACTCGCATTTCAAAGCAAGACACACTCACAACCGACGTTCAAAAATGCCTCACACAAAAAACTCAACCGTCTACTCTTTTCAAAGCAAACGACACTCACTACTCACATTCAAAAACTTTCTCACACAAAAACTCAACCGTCTACTCTTTTCACATTTGATTTATTCCTAAAAACAAGGTAAATCATTTACTTTTAAAAGTCTTTTTTTCTTGCACGTCTCTCCACTACGAACTCCACACACCCCAAAACTTTGCTCCCATGCCCTCATTTACCGCAAGTAAAACCGGTAACTAACCACTCCACCATTTCCGACTCCATCATCCTCTCAACCTCTCTCCTCTTTTGAGCAACATAAATCCTTAAATGTTGTCACACGTCACCCTCTCACATTTTCCAACCATTCTCCCCACTCTTTATTCAGTTCCGGTTACCTCAGTTCTACATATCTACAAAACCCATTTCCCAGTTCTTCGTTGGGAAACCTCATAGGTTTACAAAAGATGGTAACAGAGGAGTAATTCTTGTTGATGATGCATTTATTCATGATGGGGCAGGATTTCATTTAACTGTAGCTTTTTTGTCTAGAAGTTTTTCATTTCTATCAGAGCGATACAAATACGACCTGTGTTCCAAGGACTAATAGTCCTATATAGGTTCTCAAGAAATGCTACGCAATTCAGTATGCCATTTCATACATCTATACTTCTTCTATTTGTCCTACTCAATGCTTCCAGGTAAACATTTGTGGTTGCATTATATATGGAACTATATTTTTTCATTCAAGTGTTCAGATCTGTATGTATTAAACTTTTCATTTATTTTGTGTGTTTAGGTATATACATTTTTGTATCATCGTGTATACTGGCCAGAATATAGTTTGGTGGATTTGATCTTCCACAGCTGCGTGAAGAATGATATTCTAACACTGCATCGCTCTGTTGGCTTTACAAAAGAACTTTTTTTCACAAAAGAAGTATTTTACACCTTGCCGTTTTAGTCTACTATTTTCCCTGAAAAGGATGAGAGGAAAAAAATTATTATATAGAGTTGATTGCAAGTAAGAAATTGTTGTTATCTGGTATTGGGAGTATCCATGTTGAAGAAGATAGGCTATTATCAACGAACATCCATGCTTCATTTATTTCCAGTGAAACAAAAATTACAGGTAAAAGAATTTAATTTGCTACTTAATTATTTTAGAAAAATGAGATCTATAACTACATTAGCTAAGTCAATATATTTTTTGGATTATCATTATCTATATGACTTATGTTAACAACTAAACATTGTTTTCCTGTAAAAAAAACTAATCTCCACGAACCACGCCTACAGCATGCAAGCATCGAAGAACCCAGTCCAATGTTCTAGCACGAGCAAATTCTCTCTCTCTTGCTATAAACATGTGATGTATAAGTTCACTAAAACTTTCTGCACAGACGAGCCTAGATTTCACCACGTCTGTCATTGTATTCTTGGCACGCATAGCGATTTCTTTTGACTGCCATTAGTGACTAGCTATTTTTGCAGAATCTGGGTAGTATTTTTCGTAATAATTTACAGATGATGTCAAATGTGTACACCTATCATGAACCCCTTGATGGCGACGCATATGATGTGTGCGTCTATTCTAATAAGTCTTATTTATTCTTTGACAGCCTGCTTTCAACATAATGACTTTAGTTTTCAGATACAAAGTATTTATTATAAACACATCATCACCAGAACTAGAGTACTACATATTCCACGTGAAATCCTGAATACCTTCAGTTGATTATCTATATGGACTAAAAATATCTCAGCTCCTTAACCATGCGGTCCAACATTTTCCAGATGAGCGAGGCTCCAGTAGAGATCAGCGAAAAAGAGGTTTTACAACAACCACGTTCTGGCATCAATGAGCTGTAGGAATAACCGAGCTGGTGGGCTGGCATGTGGATTCAAAGTGATGGCTGGTTGGCTCTTTCGTAGCTGTGACTGGAATCCTTGAGAGAGTTCGAATGGAAGGATAGCACAGTTCGGCGATGTTCAAGCTTGTTGTGAGGGGATTGACAATTTTCCTCCACATGCTATACTTCGGTTCCTCCAACTGGGTTCTTGTCGCTTTCAATATTTATGCGTTATTATTTTACCATTATCAATACTAGAGAATACAAAATGAGGTGTGCATCGTACCTGCTATTATGATCAAACAAATAATGTAGAACGTTAATCTCACTAATGAAATTAAAGAATTACTTTTCAATTGTCTTTTCATCCCCCGATATAAACAATTATTCATTATTGTAATTTGTGGGATGCTTTTATTAGAGGACATCTCTATAACAATGTGATAGGAGTCAATAAAATTTTAATTAAAGTGCATGGTGTTGGATTATCTTTCCTTGTTTTTTCTAAGGGGTGGCTTTTCTCTCTCTCCTGCGTCATCAAATGCTCCATTCTCATTGTGTATTATAAAAAAAAAAGAATATCCGACCTTTGTAAAACACCATCGCATGTGAGGAGGATTTCTTTCCCTTCAACCACTGTCTCCTTCACTCTCTTTAATTTGTTCAGTCTTTCTCTTTAATTGCTTATTACTATTTTTCAAATTATTCTTACCCCCCAACAATAAATGGAAATTTTATTCCTCGTTGATGCATATATTATAATGAACATGTTTAAGGCACTTTCTAACGATATTCTAATATAAACTATAATTTCAAGTAATCTTCCCATAATTTAAATAAATTAAGAAAAACTATCGTAAAGATATGAAATAATGCATTATATGGTGATACTAATTTATATATTTATAATATTAGGCAAATATGCAATTATATTTTCATAAGTTAGTTGTAATTGAATAAAACGTTGCCATCTACAAGGAATGTACAAGTGGGAATTATAATCTAATATAAATTTGGCTGACAAACATGGTATAGTTATGTATGCTACACGATGTAAAAAATTGGAAAAGAAAATATCATAGTCACTAAGTTTTTTTATCTCCTAATATTTAGTTACTAATACAATTTTTTTATATTAATTTGTATATTTATTTGCAAATGTGCCATTATGGATGTTTATTATGAGTCAAAATTTAGTCATGCTTAAAATATACTAATCACATAGTCTTGATATTTGAATTAAGATACTAAATCATATACATAATAATATATATTTCATGTTCGCAGATTACCTCAATAATGGAATCGTGAAAACTAATTATTTGTAGATTCTTTGGTACACATTTATCGTTATGACGAAGTAATAAATATTTGGATCTATAAGGATTTGTAAAGCTTATATTAACCTTAATTCATTACAACTTGGTTCTCTTTTCTTGTAAGTACATGAATATTCTAATAAACTTGTTATGAATTCTACATAAATAAACGATAACAAATGAAACATTTTTCAATAAAATCTTATTTTGTGTCGTACGTATAATAGAGTATTGTATACTTTGTGTGTTATATGATTTATTTATATTTTTATATGACAATTTAGTGTAAGTGGAAGTCGTATAATTTTTGACGTGCATGGCACGTGTGTGTTTACTAGTATATATATATATATACATACATATATATATATATATACATATACATATATATACATATATATATGTATATATATATATATATATGTGTGTGTGTGTATATATGTGTGTATATATATATGTATATATGTGTGTGTATATATATATATATAGATATATATATATATATATAAATATATATATACATATATATATACAGATATATATATATACAGATATATATATATATATATATACAGATATATATATATATATATATATATATATATATAGAGAGAGAGAGAGAGAGAGAGAGTATAGAGTCAGGCTAGAATACACTCGAGTGTACGGATCGCACGAATACACTCAAGTGTGTTTACATATCAAGACTATTTTTTGCAAAATGTAAACCGTTGATCTTTACTGTCATACTATAACTTGGCTACATACAAATTTTGAGCCCATTTGGATGAGTGTAAGTCACTCATCCAAGGGCAAGAAAATCGACGCACGAAACTAATTTGAAATGCATAATGTTTGCGGTCTTCATAACATGAGCTATACATATCCAAATGTGCTCAAATTTTGCATATGAGTTGTTCACAAGATGTTTAAGAAGATCAATGGATTAGGTTTTCAAAAAAAATATTGTATCATGAAAAACTACTTGAGTGTATTCCGCTCCGAATACACTCGAGTGTATTCTAGCCTGACTCTCTCTCTCTCTCTCTATATATATATATATAAATATATATACCCATATATACATATATATAAATATATATATAAATATAAATATATATATATATAAATATATATATATATATATATATATATATGTATATATATGTATATATATGTATATATATATGTATATATATATGTATATATATAAACAGATATATATATGTATATATATATATATATATATATATATATATATATATATATATATATATATATATATATATATATATATATATGGCTACTCACTCACTGCCCGTGCGGGTAGATAAGCCAAGTTACCCGACTCCTAATTTAACGCTGCATTCTGCTGATACAGAGATGCTATGGCAACAATTATAATTTTGTCTATAGCCTTTACGTGCATGGAGTAGCGGTGGAACTATTAGTAAATATGTTATCGATAATTAAATGTGTATGGAACAGTGGTGGAAGCCTGATCTAATAATATAATTGCAGCTGACAACTTCATCACTATTGGATACGTACAATTAGACAAATATTAATGATGTATCTATTAGTAATTATGCTATGAATGATTATGCGTGTATGGAGTAGCGGTGCAAGTCTGATTAAGAGTGAAAATAGTAGGTGCCAACTACTTCAATGTTGATTGCATACCAATCTAGAAGTATACCCATGCCTAACGTAACAAGTCTAAAACCATTGTAGTAGTATCCTTTTGTGGAGACAAATAAACACATGAGAAATAAAATAATACTCCCAGATTTTATTATGAAACGTCATCCTAAGTTACAAATTTCTCCTTTCCATTACAAATTCTATGTTCTCATTACAATATTGAATCTGTAACATCCCTGACCTGGGTTATGTTCTAACCCTAGGTGTTTTGCCTAATAAAGTTGATTAGATGCTTGCTTTGATTTCTTGAAAAGTAATTAAGGATCAAGAGGAACTTATATTTCAATTTTAGTCCTTTTTGAATAATGTTGAAACATTGTTTTGTTAGTTTTGGACTAAAGTGAAAATTACCCAAGTTGAGGGATTAACTTGCAAATTTTACATGATATAATGTTCGTCATATGTTGAGACATCATAAGAATGAGTATGATGCAGTTGTATGGTTTCCACAAGCTTGAGCACCAAGATAAAGCTTCCTGAGAAATCCTTGTGCATTAAAACCTAGTTTTTTTTAACATGACGGCGCCTAGGGTTGCATCGCGGGTGACGGAAGGCGAAGGCCGAGGTGATCAAGGAACTCCAGGCAAGGAAGGTGATGGGGACCCGGTGCAGCGCCGGAACTCCATCCCGCTGGGGGCGACGGGACTGCAACTCAACTTCTCCACTCGCGATAAGGGCGGCACCAGGCAGGAAGACGGTCCTACGATGACCGCGACAGACGGTTCCATGGACGTGGATGAAGCAAGGGGTCCATCCCTCTTCCCGACGCTATCTAGGGGGAGCGGTGAGAAAGACACTACAATTGCAGACACTTCCCGACCTTCCTACAAGGACGCAATGAAGGGTACCGCAGCTGGGAACCCACATGGCTTCATCCATATTGATGCAGACACATGCAGCGTGGCGCTGCAAACCTCAGACATAGAAGTATAGGCGGAACAGGGGTTCCCTTCTTTCTGAGTCCGGAAGGAAGCCCTAGACGACCTGCTGAAACCCTGGATGTACACCGTTGTCGTGAAACTCCTATCCCGCGAGATAGTGTATCTCACCCTGCGCGAAAGACTGAAGGCGCTATGGAAACCTCTGGGGGGATTCAATCTCATCGACACAGCCAATGATTTCTTCATTGTTCAACTCCAGGCAGAGGAGGATTATGTAAACGCCCTTACCGGAGGTCCGTGGCCGATCTTTGGGTCCTATCTTTCTGTCCAACGCTGGACTCCAACTTTCAATCCGGAGATAGCTACTTCGCCGCTGGTGGTGGCCTGGGCTAGAATACCAAACCTGCCCATACATCTGTACCAGGAGGCGCTACTCAAGGAGATAGGGGACACCCTGGGCAAAACCATAAAAGTGGACATGAATACCAAGATGCAATGAAGGGGGAGGTTCGCTCGGATCGCAGTCGAACTGAACATGGTGAAACCTCTGGTGCCTGTCATACTGGTGGACGAGCTAAAATATAGCATTGAGTACGAGAACATCCCATACATCTGCTTGCATTGTGGGATGGTGGGACATGCTGAAAAGGACTGCCGAATTCGACGAGAAGCGGAGGCAGTAGCCATGAGAGCCAACGTGGAGACGGGTAACCTTCTTCCCCAAGAAACCCCAAGGAGGGAAGGTTTCTCAGAATCCATACATGTAAAACCGATCCCAAGGAAGCTGAGGAAACAACCAGCACCAGTCCCTCCGCCGACTAAGCCTGGACAGGCGTCGAACAAATTCCAGAACCTCGAGGACTTGGATGAAGATGAGCAAGTACATGAAGTCATTGACGCGGATAGTGTGGCAGCTAGGGTTACAGGTGGAACTGACTGGAGCGTGAAGAAGAAGCACTGGAAAAAGACCGTGAGGCCTACCGGCACTGTCCAAGAGCCCCCTAGGCAGGAACCAACCACTGATCGTCCCCCCAGTGTAGTTCAGAATCGCGAGTCCAATCCTAACCACACTGCAGCAATACCGACTGGGGATGAAGTCTTGAATAGCCGAGACATCACCCCGCGTCCCTTCCCTTCGATACCCTTTCACATGGGTGCCGCCACGGAAGGGAGTGGCTCGTACGTATCCTACAGAAGCCCGTCGAAGAAATCGGCTGACATTCATCTCCGGAATCGGAAAGTGCTTCGCGCAGGGGACCCCGGACGGGCGTCAACGAGGAAGCGAGGGAAACCTTCCCTGCTCTAGGACCTCGAGAAGGAAGCACAGGAGATGGGTAGCACCACCCTTGTTGAAGATAATCCATGAAAGCTTTGTGCTGGAATGTACAGGGTGTTTGTGACAAAGACACCCAAAATACGATTAAAGACCTTGCTAACAGATATCAGATCTCGGTGGTAAGTCTTTTTGAAACTCGCTGTAGCGGGACAAGGGTGATGAGTGTTATCAAGAAGCTTGGCTTCCCCCAATCTCATAGAGTGGAGGCGGTGGGCTTCTCGGGGGGCATTTGGGTGCTATGGAAGGAGTCGGTCACCTTGGAAATTCTGTACTCTCACAAACAATTCATCCATTGTAGAGTGGAAAACTCTCTTCTCCTCACTTTTGTCTATGGCGATACGACGAGAAGCTCTCATAGGTTTCTTTGGAATCACCTCGTGAACCTATCTTCATCCATTAGTTCCCCTTGGGTGGTGGCGGGGGATTTTAATGTGGTGATGTTTCCTTCTGAAAAGTTTGGTAGCTCGTCCTTTGACACTGCGAACAACTTCGATTTTGTGGATGCAATGCAACGGTGCGGGCTTCACAATCTTGGAGCGGATGGCGCCAGGACGACTTTCCGGCGAGGCTTGCTCCATGAACGGTTAGATAGAGCTTTGGGAAATACGGCATGGATGGAGTCCTCCATGGCCGGGCCGGTATCAGTGCTAGAGAAAAACCACTCAGATCATGCGCCACTTCTCCTCTCTTCTACTGTGGCTGGGGGTAGGAGGAATCCCATGCAGTGCATACAAGCTAGTTGGAACATGAAGGAGGGGTATCAAAAATTTCTTAATGAGAACTGGGATACCACGATTCCCCTTGTTGCTGCGGGTTCAAGCTTCATCCAGAAGGCCTCGATTTGGGCAGCCCGAGGTAGGAAGGAGGACAACAGACAAAAGGACCGGCTGGGAAATCAAATATGCTGGAATCAATTGCAGCTCTCTCTTAACTATGATCCCATCATCGCCAGGAACACGGTGGACATCCAGGCGGAGCTGGATGCCATCCTGAGAAGGGAGGAGGCTGATTGGCAACAGAAGGCTCGATGTGATTGGGTGGCGCTTGGGGACAACAATACACGCTTCTTCCACGCCACTGTCAAAGAAAGGCGACGGCGCAACAAGATTACAAGGCTCAAGAACGGTGTTGGCGATTGGGTAGAGGAAGGTGAAGATCTAAACAAACTTGTACTTGATTTCTTTGCTAACGTGTACCAAGAACGCCCTGCGCCTACGAGGCGCCTTGCCTGCTCATCCTTTATTGGGGCCTTCCATCTGCTATCGACACAGGAGGCAGCTACAGTGCAGAGCACACCTAGCACAGATGAGATATGGTGCAATCTCTGCTCCATGGCACCACTGAAGGCGCCTGGTCCAGATGGCATCGACGCCGGTTTCTTGCAACGCAATTGGAGTATACTACAACAACAAATTGTTCGGTTCATCCAAGCTCCTTTCAATGGGTCTACACTTGAAGCAGGCTGCACCAATTTGATGCTGGAGTTAATACCCAAGGTCCCTCATCCGGAATCCTGCAGCCAGCTCAGGCCAATTTCCTTGAATAATGTTTGTACCAAGCTTCTATCGAAGGTGATCGCCACAAGAATAAAGCCTTTCATGCTGAGGTGGATCTCCCCTTTCCAGTCTAGTTTTGTGCCTGGGAGGAAGATCGGGGACAATGTCCTTCTTGTTCAAGAAATCATCAGCTCCATGGAATCCAAGCAAAGCCGCAAGCATTACATGGCACTCAAGCTGGACCTTATCAAAGCTTTTGACAAGATGAGTTGGAAATTCGTGGAGGATACTCTCCAAAGAACAGGAATTCCATCTTTGGTGATTTCTATCATCATGTAGCTACTCAGATCTGGGGAATCCTCAGTTCTCTGGAATGGCAATATCATTGGCTCCTTTAATCCTACCTGTGGTGTTAAGCAAGGAGATCCCTTATCTCCATACCTCTTCATCTTGTGCCTAGACCGACTAAGCCAACTTATTGAAGATTTGGTAGCTCAAGGCGAATGGAAACCTGTTATTCTCACAAGGCAGCATCTATCCTTCTCCCATGTTTGCTTCGCGGATGACATCCTTCTGTTTGGGGAGGCCAACCCCAAGTAGGCTCAGGTCATCAAACGGTGTCTCAGGCGGTTCAGTACTGCTTCAGGGTAGTTTTTATCTACAGAGAAATCTTCTATCTTCTTCTCCACCAACACTCCCAAGAACGTTAGATCGAGGATCGGTCGTATTCTGGGAATGAAGGAAACCTCTAATATTGGGTGCCATCTTGGGGTCCCAATCATACACAAGTGGAAGAGTAAAGAACACTTTCAGTTCCTCCTTGAACGAATCCATGGAAGGATTTCAAGCTGGCAGCACAGGTTTTTATCGTTGGCAGGTCGCGTCACCCTCTCTAAATCTGTCCTCCTTTCACAAGCATGATATGCAATGCAAACGGCCATCCTTCCGTGCTCGGTGGCGGCGAAGATAGACCAATTCACCCAGAATTTCATCTGGAGCAGCTCTCACACCGCCTCCAAAGTCAGCTTGGTTGCTTGGAGTAAAGTCACCCTCCCAAGGCACTCTTGTGGTCTGGGCAGCAAACCTGCGTGCGAATTCAACAAAGCGCTCATCGCCAAGCTAGCTTGGAACTTTGCATAGAAGATGGATATTCCATGGATAAATCTAATGCAAGCAAAGTATGACGGACAGAACTTACAAAGCAAGTTGGGCTCTCATACATGGAGAGGAATCAAATCGCTGCTACCTTTTGTTATGGCTAATTCGAGAACGACGTTGATTTTGGGTAACAATTCTAACGCTTGGATGAATCCTTGGGTTGGGGAGGGTCACATTCCATAATTGAAAACCGGTTTGGTGATTCCCGATGACCTGAATGACTTGAAAGTAGAATGCCTTGTCCTGGATGAGGGTCACTGGGACACTGACTTCCTAAGTCACTGGTTCACTGAGGAAACCTTGGAGGAGATCATGTGTATGCCTCTGCCTAGGAAGGAATATGGGGAGGATCAAAGGATATGGACATTGACTATGGATGGCTTGTTTACTACAGCTTCAGCATATAGAAGTCTCACCAACGAGAGTCCTTTCGACCAAGCTGCAGTGGTCTGCTCTATCTGGAACCAGCCGTTTCAACATAGAGTCAAGATGCATTTGTGGTTAATCTATCATAATAGGTTGCTCACAAACGAGATGCGTTCAATCCAGAAGATGGCTGAGGATGATTTATGCCCTCAATGTCTTCAGGTTACTGAGTCGGTCCTTCATGCCATAAGGGATTGCCTGGTGGCCAAAGCCATGTGGATGAAGCTGCTACCCAATGAAGCAACCCTCTTCTTTGAGAGTACACAAACAGTGGAATGGATTGCCTATAACCTCAAAGGGTTGAAGAAAGTTCTTGATTGTCCTTAAATGTTTGCCTTTGGTTGCTGGTGGATCTGGAAAGCTAGGAATGCCTTTGTTTTTGAGAAGCAAGAGATTTCTGTGGAAGTTTTGGTGACGAACTGTAGATCAGACGTTCGAACTGCTAAGTTGGCCTTCTCACATTCTGCTAAACCTCATACCCCACCTTCTGGGTGCAGGTATTCTTTTCTTCCAAATAGTGATGTTCTCATTCATGTGGACACTTCCATTAATAAGGCTTAGAGCCTAGTGGCCACGAGCTTGGTGGCGTGATCTATAGAAGGTAGCTGGATCATCGGGAGATGCTGGAGAGGCAAGGGCTCCGATCCCATGCGAGGGGAACTGATGGCGATCAAACATGGTTTACAGTACCTTTCAGAACAACATCTTCTGACTGGATCGATATTTACTGATTCCAAGAATGCGGTCACTTGGATATCCGAGACAAACTCCACACCTGGGAAGTATATGTTGCTTGTCCAGGCTATCACAAAGCTTCTCCTAGAAAACCAATCTCCTCCGGTGTATTATGTTAGCCGGAATCAGAATAAGCTTACAGATTGGTTAGCTAAAAGATACCTCAAACAACCCTCCAGTGCTACGGATTGGCCTGTGTGCCCGCACCAAATCCAGGCTATCCTGGAGGACGAAGCCTCATCCCCCCCTTTTTTGCATTCTTCATCAGATGTAGTGAACAATAACTTGTAACCATCTTAGGCTGGAGTCCCCCCCCAAAAAAAAACCTAGTTTTGGTGTAATGTGCAATTTACCCAAAACCTAGGGTTCAATATGCAAAATACCACTTCTAGAGGGTCCCCCCTGTTTCTTGGATTCATGTAGACAAAATAAATGAGAGGGACACCTCATTTGAATTATTTTGGAGGAGAGAGAATCTTGATATTAAAATAATCAAGATTTAAGCATAAATGGAACTTTAATTCAAATAAATGCAAAAAGAAATATATTAATTGAAGAGCCCTTCAACCAAAAGTTGAGGGATGTGTTTGCAAAGGGTTGGGCGAGCTTGTTCCTTGCAAAGGCACGAAAAGATCTTGAGTGAGTGGAGACTTCACTCACATTAAGTTAACAAAAAGTAATATCCACTAAAATGGGATATTAGTATAATATGATTAAAGTGCTTAATTTCTTTTCCTTTCATTCTTGGATAATGAAGAGCTTTTGCAAGGGGAAGAATATGTATTCTTGGCCAAGGAATTGAGGGGGAAGTTGTGGAAATAATTTTGGAAATTAAAGGAATTAATTCCATTTTCTCTTTCCTCGGATTTCCTTATACATATCCCAATTCCCACCCACTTAAGGATCTTTTTCAGAATTCCTTTTCTCTTCTTGCTTTGGACGACCACAAGAGAGCTTAGGAACAGGAGAAGGACGACTCCCAACCTGTTGGTAAGTTCTTGACCTTCTTTCACCTTGGTTTCATGGTGAAAATCGAAAATCAATGCTTGATTTCTTGTTTTCTTCATTCAATCTTCAACTCTAGCCAACTATTTCATCCAAAAGCTTGAGAACGGACCTTGGGCTGTTGTCAAAGCTTCATACACCATTGGAGTCGTGGATCTTGGAGCATGGAATCAGATTACAAGGTGGGTTATATAACTTAAACCCTTAAACATTGATATTGCATTCAATTCTCCATGAATTGTTGTTCATTTTGTTCTATTTTGAACTTCCTTTGATTCATTGCTGTATTTTCCATTAAAATGGTAGTAGTTCTTGGATGAATGAAGGAAGATGATGATGACATCATCTTGGACACTTTTCCCAAGAAAATCCTATTCCAAATGGTTTCAACAACAGTGTTCAATCAGTTTCCACTAGTCCGTTTGAACTTAAACAGTTTCATCAAAACCGTTTGGAAGTAAACAGTTTCATCAAACCGTTTGGGAATAAACGGTTTCAAACCATTTGGAAGAGTTGACGACAGTTGACCATTTGGAGATTTGATGCTAATGATGATGGTTGATGATCCATTAATTTTATTTGATTAACTCCAAAGGGTTCATTAGTTGAAGGACCATCAATTACCAAACCCTAATCGGGTTAAGTGCTGATTTTGTAATTATTTGACTTAGAATTTTGGGTTCATTAACCCAAACAGTCTCAAGACTGTTTGGAGATCACCTAAACGGTCTCAAGACCGTTTGGAGGTCAACCAAGACCATTTGTAGGTCTAGGGTTAAGTATGGTTCGGTAATTGAAGATCCAAAGATACCAAATTGAAGTGCAATCAATAGCTGATTTGGTGATCAATTGAATGACCTAAACCCTAATTGAATTCTACCAATTTTCATGTTGGAATGGGAAAACGGTCTCAAGACCATTTGGAGGTCATTCAAATGACCTCAAGACCGTTTGAGGTTAGGTCATGCCCAATTTGAATGGTGGTCCAATGATTTTAAAGTAATTAGTTTCACAATGACTAATATTGAAGGTTCATCGATTTCAAACCCTAATCCAATTGGGTTCAAAACCCTAATTGATGATTAATTGGAAGTTAAATCAATTGAAGGATAATTATTAAGCTCACTTGAAGTATGATGTTTAGGTTCAATTGATGAGTGGTTACATGGACTCAATCGATGAGGGAATCAATCTTGGAAACCCTAAATTAATTTGAGTGGTTGAGACCATTTTTGGTCCAATCAGTTTTGAGGAGGTTTGGACCAAATGGTCTCAAGACCGTTTGGGACCAAACGATCCCAAACCGTTTGAAACTCAATCGATCTCAAGAACACTTTTGGATAAACGGTTTTGAGTATACAATTTCTAAACGGTTTTCAAACAATGAGACCTAGACCATTTGGAGGTCTAAACGGTCTTAGACCGTTTGAAGGTCATTCAAGCAAGACTGTTTGAGGTCTAGTTGGTCAAGACCGTTTGGGGTCTAAGTGACCAAGATCATTTGGAAGGTAATTAACCAAATTGTATGAACACTTAAAGTGGATAAAGGTCAATTGTTTAATTGAACATTACATGATGTAAATCAATAGTGATTATAATAATTGTACCCCTAATGAGATAAAGTGATTAGTACCCTTTGAATAATTATTCTTTAATGGTTATGGAAGTAATGACATAATCCATTGTGTCAACTCTTCATTCAAGATTGAGTTGACCTAATCTAATTAAGTCTGAAGTAAGTATCATCTTATAGAGGATGAGAGAGAGAGGACTTCCTACATGAATGATAATCATGTAGTGGTTATGTTTCAATACTTTCAACATATATGAATGTGTAATTAGGGTATGATTCATGAAAGAGATCATGAAACCCTAATTAAGAAGGTTGATGAACCCTAACCCTAATTGAGGATAATGATAGGTGAAACCTTAATCCATGGTGATGGTATGATCCTAATTAGGGTAATGATATTAGAAACCCTAATTTGGGGTATTTTGATGATCAACTCTATTTGGGGTGAATAGTAAACCCTAATTATGGGTTATTGTATATAAACCCTAATCTAGGGTGATGTGATGTGAATAGTAAAGCCTAATTCTAAATAAGGTGAAGGCGTATGTGAAACCCTAATTCTGAGTTATACTATATAGCATGAAACTCTAATCTTGGACAATGAAATGAAGAATCATTGGTCCTAATCGAGCAAAGGGGATGAGTAACCTTGATTGAAATAAAAAGGGAAAACCTAACCCTAGTAAGGGAATAGTGGTGTTACCCTTGAATAGTGATGCTATAATTGTTTTGTATAGTGCTGATATGAAATTGATGTAACTGTTATCATCTGTACTAATCATGCAGGTATAATAAGATGATGAACATAGCCAGGTTTGAGCTATGATGTTTTGTTTATTGAAAATGCCTTATGGGTCTGGTGAGCCATAATGTGCTGTGTTGCCTAGTGAGAGGTAACAAGAGAGATTATTAGGATTTAAGATCCATGTGAAATACTTGCATTGCAATTATTATGTTTACATTGGTCAGATGACATGAAGGCATTAAGTTACCTGTTAAAGTGGTAACAAGTGATTTGATGATCTAAGGGTTTGAACACCCATATTATTGAATCATGATGATGAGATGATAGGGGACTGAGATCCCAATGTTAATAAAGCTGTGAAGAGAACTTGATAGAAATAATGTAGAGGCAAGTAAACTAAGGAGCCAACACTCTTCCCTCTCTCTCTAGGGCTTCCGCTCTACCCTCTCTCTAGATTCCATCGGCGACTACCGCTGGGGGAAGGGAGCGCTGCTTCAGCACTTTCCTCCCCCTGGCGCTCATCGTCTTCGGCAAGGACTCTCGTATGTAGGCATCTGGGGTTCATAGAGAAAGGGAGCTTCACTGGTTGCTCGTCGAGGTTGATCACAGCTGGCGGTGGGAAGGTCGTGATGAGCTGCTCGTTGCTTGGATCCAGATTGCTCGTGGCAGATTTGACCTAGTCGACTCCGATCTGTTTATAGGGACGGACGGAGGAAGCCACTTTCTGGATCTGGCTCGACCGTTTCATCGACGTAGGTGAGGCAAGGGTATCCCCCGATCTCCTCCTCCATCCTATTTCCTTATCCCCGAGATGAGTGATGGCCTCGCCCACTACAACGGAGGCGATGCATTTTTCGATTCCGCTTTGCCATGCCTGCCAGCGGGACCCCCTTCCGTTGTTTAGTGGAGGGAATTCCCAGTCTGCTATTGTGGGGTGCTCAACGGCCTCTTCGGTGTCCGACGATTGGGTGGCTTCCAAGCGCTTCGCCCTGCCCAGCTGGCGGCTCATCCCTCAGGGTGATGCCTCCAGATCTGGGAGGTCCCGTTTCGGTGGTGGTGGACTGATGCTGGGCCGACCACTGACTTAATCAGCCTGGCAACGTGCCCTTTCTACCAACAATGGCGAGGTGAGCGGCTTGCCATCAGGCTAGCTTCAGTGGCTCCTGAAGACGATTCCTCCCTCCTCAACCGATGCTAGGCCCTTCTTCAGATTAGGTGGTTTAGCTTGGAGTTTGCACCGACAGCCAGCGATGCCAACTCCTCTCACGGGGTCCTCGTCAACGACTCCATGTGGTTGGGGGCTGAGTTCTCTTTCCCCCTTTGCATGTGTTTTTCTGCAGCTGAGGACTGAACGCACTCGAGGTGCTCGATGAAGTGTTCTGTTGACTCACTCTCATACATCTCTGTTTCTTGCCGATTTGGGTCCATCCCAGGTTCTGGATGAAGCACTTTAGTGCTCAGCAATTAGTTGCAGGTCCGCTGGAAGAATGTTTAATCCTCCATGGATCCTATATGGTCCAATATACATCACCTGGTCACTGTACTAAAGCCAGTCTGTGGATTTTAAAGGAGATGTTGACTGGTCTCTGTCTCCTCTTCTTCATACATTCTAGGTGAGCATATAGCAAGTGGAGAAAGGCTTCAGAGCACATCTAATGTCAAATTCTGGATTCTTCGACTCCTTCAGCCTGGTTACCAGTCTGGTATGCATATCAGATTCTAACAATTACTTCCGACTTGGGGTTATCATCCCGTAAGTCCTAGACACTCGAAGTTCTCTGATCATGTGCAATAGGATCTGATCTCTGTCTAACCTCATCCGGATGGGTTTGATCTGAATGTAGTGCTCTGTTTTCTTTATTTGTGGGTGATCTTCAGGCTGAACACAGGGTGCTGAATAGGTTTCAAGCCCTCCATTTTGTTTGTCTGATATGGCTCTAGTCGTATTCTACATAGGTCAGAGTTTGTGTTTCTTTTATATCTTGATCACTCATTTGTGAGTATCAAGATTTTGGTTTCTTGTAATGGGGTGCTTACTGTACCTAAAGTTTTTTGGTAATATAGCAACAAGATTTTTAGCTGACAAAAAAAAACTTGATAGAAATAATACTCATTCTTTATAGAAATTGTTATAATGGTTCATGTTTGAAAACATGTTTGATGCTAAAAGAATATTGTAATGTACTTAAATAATCAAGTGAAATGATATCATGTAGAGCCCTAACCATAGATCCATCTTCGTCAGCAGTTTGGTGATGGTGAAATAGGTTTTCCTACGGGAACTCCTGGAGGGCATACTTTTGAGTATGTGGGGGTTATGGGTGCGAATATCCTTACGCCCTAATGGAGGAATTAATGTGAGATAAATATTAAATCTCTCAATCCTTCATTATATATATGCTGGGATGGATGTATCACTAATCTCCCAATGATGTTAATGCCAGATCGATGTGAGATAAATATAACATCTCTCGATGGAGAAGAGTGTACAACATGCCACTGTAACTCTAATAGCGAAGTTGCTAGTATACCCTGGAAAGCTTGGCAGAGATACTAGATGTCCTGCAGTTGGTCCTCACACTGACTGAGGAAGATGAGGTCATGGGAATCTGACTCTTCTATTGACCTATGTATGGTACCGATTTCAATTTTGCAATGTTCGGTTGGAGTATGAGCGGTATACCTCATCTCCTCAGGGCTTAAGTATGTTTGGAAAATGTAATAAGCCATGTAGCATATTTGGTTAGGGTTGAAATACGAGAATCAATGGTCGATGATACATTGTTTAATATGCCTTAGTTGGATAAATGATATACATGTTCTTCATATTCCTTATTGAATAAATGACATGCTACTTTATCAAGACATAACTGAAATGACTTGAAAAGAGAATACTGCTCTACATAGTTTAGTCAATGATTTAGCTGCTGTTGAATATTTATGATTCTTCTGCTCAGTTTTATTCTATTATCTGCAATAATAATGTTTCTGGAGGAGAGTTATATCTCTCTCTGGGACAATTTTCAATTGTCTCACCCCCATGGGATTCAACTTTTTAGGTATACGCCGAGGAAGAGGAAGAAACCCTACAGTGGGTGAAAAATAACAACAGTAGCATCAACAAGGACAACAGTGAATCCTCAGGTGGAGACACTGGCTGTCATGTCCTGTAAATAGAGAGTCCTATGTGTCATCTCTGTACTCTCAAGTCCTAGGAGTCAGCAGTTAGTTTAATATTGATCTGAGATTTTGGCTTGATGCCTCAAGATTTTTATACTGCTTATGTACAATTTAACATGGCAGTTGATGCTTGTAACTCTCGAGAAGAAAGGGTACAAGAGATGTAGTGATGAACTGGAATGTAAATAACTTACTATGGTTCTTTATGAAAGAGTTTTTCAGTTTATGGATCTCTTTGTAAAAAGTTGTAATTTTTAGTGATTTTCAGTAATTCCGCTGCTAACGACCGCTTCTGCATTAGTTAATCTTGTTTGTATGAGTTAGATGCCACATAATCTATCCTTACAAAGTTTTTAAATTCTATAAAAAATATTGTGTACAAAAAAGTTACATATCATAGTTGTATTTTCCATAATATTTGCATAAATATAGATGCCCACAAAAAGAATATGCCTATAAAATAAATAAGTTATAATATAAATAAGTATTATGTAATGAGAATATATAATCTAAAACAAAGTAAATAGCAAAGCGCAACTATAACTAGCAAAGAGAAACTATAATGAGAAAAGAAAAATGTAATATGAAAGAGCATGTTGTAACTAAAACAAACATTCTATAATATGAAAGAGCATGTTGTAACGGGCAATGATGACATTATGTAATAAGAAAGAATGATTTGTAATCTATACAGATAGTTTGTAATGAAAAGGAAACAAATGTAATCAAGGATGATATTTTGTAATACAATCTGGATGTATCAAATTCTGCAAGAGAATGAACCTCGATACATCAAAAGTTGTAATAAGAAGGAACACTTTGTAATGAGAATCGAGAACTGGTAATGAGAATGAAAAAGTTGTAGCCAGTGATGACATTCTTTATTACAACCTAGGTGTATGAAGTATTATTATTTTAGAGAATGAACCAAGTACATAGAAATTATAATAAGAAAGAATATTTTGTAATGAGAACTGAGAATCCATAAGGAAAATGAGAAATTTATAATTAAATATGACAATCAATATTATATTCTTGATCTATTAAAATTTCTATCTAAGAGAATAAACTTTAGTACAAAGTAAATTGTAATAAGAAGGAACATTATGTAATGCGAATAAAAAAATTGTAATGAGATTGAAAACAATGTAACCAAGGTTCACGCCTTGTAATACAACCTAATTGTATTAGATACTATATCCATACTATGAATATGACAACTACGTGGAACATCTCCTAATTATGAGTCAGTGGTGAACATGTGTTTAGAGTGAACATTGCTTTCATCCTCATTCATTTTTTTATTCACCTAACATGGATGCCTCTACAATTATCTTTCCCACTAGTGTATGCACTCATAATTAATTGTCATCTTGCTGCAAATAGTGGCATCATACCCATGCACTACTAGCAAAACTTAAATTAAAAAATGGTGCCAACGTGTTCCATGCAATACGTGATTGAACTCTTCTTAATTACAAAACATGCCACCACTATTCCATGTATACATAAATGAAATCTACATAATTACAATAGATGCCACCGCATGCATGCAACCGTAATGGATTTGAATTTAATTACAGATCATGCCACCACATCTCAATGAATGAGTAATTAACTTGGCTACCCGCGCGGGCATTCAATACATACTCTATATATATGTGTGTGTGTGTGTGTCTATATTTGTGTTTATATATATATGTGTGTGTGTGTGTGTGTGTGTGTGTATATATATATGTATATATATGTATGTATATATATCTACTTATATATATATACATACATATATATACATTTATATATATGTATACATATATATATATACATATATATACATATATATACATATATATATATATATATACATATATACATATATACATATATATATGCATATGCATATATATATATATATATGTACATATATATGCATATATATACATATATATATATATATATATATATATATATATATATATATATATATATATATATATATATATATGTGTGTGTGTGTGTGTGTGTGTGTGTGTGTGTGTGTGTATATATGTGTGTATAAATATGTGTGTGTCTATATATATATATTTGTATATATATGTGTGTGTGTCTATATATATATGCTAAATCACATCACCTGAGATACAACTTCAGCTGTTCTCCTACCAGGGTATGACCACAACCAATCCAGTGAAATGGATATACTCAACAATATACGACTCCAAGCTTCCACTGGGGGAGAAATCTTTTCACCATCCAACAAGTACTCGTACTAAAGATGGATCTATGGCATAGGGCAACTACATGATTAGAGTTTTATTTGATTAGTTAAGACAATTGGATGTCTTTTACCATCAATCAAGTTACAACATACAAACCCTAAAGAAATGCTACAAAACATGGGAAAAGTACAATTGTAGAAGATATAAAACATATGAGGTATGAACTTGTCACATCATCTCTTGATATCACTGCCCAATATAAGGCCATCAACATTGTCAAATCACTAGTGGATAACAATCCCTCATCTCATTACTAGAGGATACCACCTCATATTAGGCATAAAGCATCTGCCAGTCCATAAGACCCAATCACATTATTCCTGCACATCATCATTATCTCATCATGCCTCATAAAGTTTCATAATCATTACCCTATGTAATTTCATATACACCATAGCAATAACAAGCTATGATACTCATTCCACCTGTAAGGTTAGAATTACACAAGTAGGAGAGAGAAAACATAATCATGTGCCATTCATTCAAGAAAGTTCAACAAGTACATCATACACTTGAAATCAGGGTTAAGGTTTCTCAAATAACTGATTAGGGTTTCCATTTCAATACTTATCATCAAACCCTAGGTACATCATTTCCCATATTATTGGATCACATTAGGGTTAAGCATCATACTTGTCTTGATTAGGAAATCAACCCAAACAACACTATGTATGGACCATCACTTACTTATACATGTGTAGCAACCCACTAGTTAATACATGTGTAGCGACCAACATATATAGGCTACATACTGTGTAGCGACCACACACTCAAGCATGTGTATCGACCAAACAACCAAGACATGTGTTGAGACCGCAAGAGACTCACATTATGACCACACCAAGAGCCAACTACGACATTGACCAACCATCTAAATCTGGGCGTTGTGATCACAAGAAGACTAGGTGTAGAAATAAGGGTTAGCTCACCCTTGTGACCACAACAAGGATCCATGTGAAGAAACCACAAGAAAACTAGGGTTAGGGATGCGACCCAATCAAGCATCAACACAAAAGTAGTGACCTCAAAACCAACCATCCCAAACAACAGATAGCGAACTCCAAGATAGGAAAACACCTTGATCAATATATATGATAACATCAAGGAGACTAAGCATCATCAAGGGAAAAACTCCATGCAAATTTGGTCATCACAAACCCTAAAAAAACATCACCAATTTAAAAATGGAAAACCATGATGATAGAAAGGGAAACTGTGCATCCAACTCTTATAACAAAACCTCAAAACCTCCAAAATTATATGATGCCTGAAACATAACATGGTGATAAAGCCTAGGATCAATATGCATGTAGAAACAACAATTCCTTTATCTCTTGGAACTAGGGTACATGAAATTAGGGTTTAGGACAAAGAGTGATCTACAAAAGAATACTTCATAATCTTAAACCCTAGATCGTGATAATATCATCTAGCATCTTAGGATCACATTTTAGAGATTAAAATAGTAACATGGAAGCAAGAAATATGGTGTAATAATAGAAGAGGGGAAAGTTATATAACTCGCCTTAAGAAGAAGACCAACCCCCAAAGCAATGATCTCCAAGAGAGAAGAGAAGCTCCAACTTGGATAAACTCCACGGACACAAGGTTACCTCAAGAAGAAGAAACATAACAAGGTCAAAGGAAATCTCAAGCTGAAAAAAACTCAAATCCTAGGCTGACCAAAGAAGAGGAAAGAAGAAGGGAGGAAGCTTCATCTAACTAGGTACTACCATGGTCAAACCATAGTCTCCAACCTCTATGGTGAGAAGTTTCCTAAAGACAGACACCATGGTGATCCATAGTCTCATGGGCCAGAAAGGAGAAGAAGGTAGGGTTCCAAGGAAATGCGATCAAAGGTAGAGAACCACTTACCAAGACGAAAGATCACCAAGGATCACCATATGAGAGATGATCAGACTCAAGGTCACCACATGTAGAGATGATTGGCCACCGAGCTCCAAGATCACCACCTTCTCTAGCTCCACCAAGCTCTAGGCCAAATATAAGGAAGAAGAGATGAAAAAGATCTAAAAGAGATACTAGCATGTGAAAAAGAGGGCTTATATACTCAAGGGGTAGGAGGGAGGTGAAGATATAC